>OX328123.1:150998081-151039937 GCA_946811695.1 Gonocerus acuteangulatus | reverse complement strand
AAACTTCGCGCCCAATTCTCTAAGACAAAGCTATAAACTATCCTACACTTTTAAAACATCCACTTTATTGTTTAGTGTTACACGCGTTCTTTTCGGAGTTCATGACTAGATACAAACGGAATAAAACCTGAATAGTGGTGTAAGAAAACAAGATGTGGTTCCTGGAACAGTAGGGTAAGGTTTACTCTTGACACTTCCTATGAATTTTACAAGCAATGCCCGCCAGGGTGTGCTTTTTCTTGAGATCCTGAGAATCCAATTAAATATTTTTCCCTGCTCTCCGCTATTGAGAGTTGAAATCAGCTATATGGGTCCGATTTAGGTGTCCGTTGTCCGTAAGTAGAGGGTCCGCTATTGGGAGTTGAAATCAGCTATATGGGTCCAATTTAGGTGTCCGTTGTCCGTAAGTAGAGGGTCCGCTATTGGGAGTTGAAATCAGCTATATGGGTCCAATTTAGGTGTCCGTTGTCCGTAAGTAGAGGGTCCGCTATTGGGAGTTGAAATCAGCTATATGGGTCCAATATAGGTGTCCGATGTCCGTAAGTAGAGGGTCCGCTATTGGGAGTTGAAATCAGCTATATGGGTCCGATTTTAGGTGTCCGTTGTCCGTAAGTAGAGGGTCCGCTATTGGGAGTTGAAATCAGCTATATGGGTCCAATTTAGGTGTCCGTTGTCCGTAAGTAGAGGGTCCGCTATTGGGAGTTGAAATCAGCTATATGGGTCCGATTTTAGGTGTCCGTTGTCCGTAAGTAGAGGGTCCGCTATTGAGAGGTGCTAATGGATTGATTTAAAGGGGTTTTCACCGGGACCATGGATATTCTGTCCGTTCATAGAGGTGTCCGTTACAGGAGGTTTCACTGTATATATATATATATATATATATATATATATATATATATATATATATATATATATATATGCCTGTTCGTGCTCTAGGTCAGCGAATAATGGTCCGATATTGATTAAATTTGGTACAAAATCTTTTGACTAATTTTTTCAGCTTTCAAAACTGATTAATACCAACTCTGTTAAAGTTTTTTTTATAAAACTATTTATTCTATGATCAACTAAAACATAGTTTAATCAACTATAAATATTTATATTCATTAAATATATTTCTCTTCATTTCTCTAAATGATATGAATTTTACAGTGACACGTATAAAATGATGTTAATAGTACATTCTGTTTCCCAAAACCTCAGTTTGTTTTATTTATATAATTAAAATATAAACTGAGAATAGATGACTATCCATTTGAATTATGTATACTAGGATTTTATTAATGCGATTGATTGTTAACTCATTTAATTAGTCAATCAATAAAATCCAAAAAATTGTATGGTAATCACATCGAATGTATTAAATAATATTACCCGAGCTCGTTGACAAGGCCAGGGAGTCATTTTTCTGTCATGAAAGGGATATTTACCCTTATAACCGTGACCTATTTGAGGTCATAAATTATTTCATGAAAGGTATAACCAAAATTATAGCTGTTCTATTTCAACCTTTCCAAAAAACATTAGGGATAAGAACGGAACCGCGCTAAGATGATGCAGCTCCTGCGAGCAGGACTTTTTTTGTTTGAACAGGTTGACACGAAACAAACAGTAAATGTTAAGTGAACCTTACCAAAATATATTAGTGAAAATCGCAACTAAATCGAATGAGCCATTTCTGAAATTATCTAACACGGACAAAAATTCTAAAAATCAATGTTTTGGGTACTATTGCGTTGATAAAGGCCCCCAATAGTGTGTTTTCCCATATATCTTCCACGTACAGACAGCGATCCGTTGTAAAATGTTGATAAAGGCCCCCAATAGTGTGTTTTCCCATATATCTTCCACGTACAGACAGCGATCCGTTGTAAAATGTTGATAAAGGCCCCCAATAGTGTGTTTTCCCATATATCTTCCACGTACAGACAGCGATCCGTTGTAAAATGTTGATAAAGGCCCCCAATAGTGTGTTTTCCCATATATCTTCCACGTACAGACAGCGATCCGTTGTAAAATGTTGATAAAGGCCCCCAATAGTGTGTTTTCCCATATATCTTCCACGTACAGACAGCGATCCGTTGTAATATGTTGTGTAGAATGATATGTCATATATGTGTGTAAAATTCTATCACATTTTAATCCCTGAATGCCAAAGCTGCGAAGAGTTTCTATTCAAAAATGTTTTATTAAAGTAGCTGACTTGCTGGGCTCAATTTATGCTGCTCCTTCGTGACGGGCTCTTCTTTTTTATCTCCATTTAGAGTTCCTACAATAGCTTAGGCGGAGTGAATTGAACTACGGACTTGACGATTAGGAAGATTGGTGCTGCCGTGTTTCTGAGCGAAGGGCGCAGCTGAAATGCTCGAAGCAATGATAGGGTTGGTGGAGCAAAGACAGCTGTTTCTATGTAAATATGGGCGTATTGCTCAACTCCGGCTGGCTATCTTCTTATTGCTATAATTTATCAAATAGCTTACCGTTACTTCAATCCGACATAATAAACATCAGTAAAAACTACCAACCTTCCGTCAAACAGCTGACAATTACCATCCCCGCACATAATTACAAGTTGAATGAATAGATTCGTGCTCAGACGTGTCGTTAACTTACTAAGCTATGCTGGGACCTTTTGTCTCAAACATTTTCGGTGACAACTTTAGGACTTTCGGTTTATTGGGATGTCTTCTCTATGTGAGAAGTAAAGGTCCGTAATTACTTTTTTGAGCGAGCTTCAATAGTCCCTTCTTAATTTTTAAGTTTTTTTTGGTCCTCCTTCAATATATTTCAAAATTTATACCCATTTTTTTCAATTTAAACTTTATTACAAGGAATTATGAAAATTGGTAAAATATGAACATTTCAACCATTAAACTTTAACGTCGCCTTCTCAAAACAATGTTTTTCAGAGGCTCTGGCGTCTTTAATTTTCCCCCGATCAACTAAATATTTTAACAGCAGCTTCGAAATAATATTTGTTAGTGAAGAACGTAGGCTTATTTCGATCCATTGAATTATAACGATTTTCAACGGATTTCTTAATAGAAATTTCCTACGTACTTTAATAGATAAAGTAGCCTGCACACTATCGCCGTGAAAAAATAGGGTTTCCGTTCGTCAGCCAACAAAGCGCGGCCATTTTTATTTCGAGGAATTGAATCTTTTGTTTTTTGATACTGTAACGTCCCATATAAAACGTTTGATATAAAGAATTGAAAAATATTAATTTACTTGTTATTTATAAATACAAGGAAATGACTTTGATTTTGATCGGACCATGTGCGAGTATCATCCCTTGAGCTGTTTGGGAGGATTGTCTGGAGAGGATTGGGAAGAAAATGATTTTGATTTTGATCGGACCATGTGCGAGTATCACCCCTTGAGCTGCCTGGGAGGATTGTCTGGAGAGGATTGGGAAGAAAATGATTTTGATTTTGATCGGACCAAGTAGTATAACCCCTTGAGCTGCTTGGGAGGATTGTCTGGAGAGGATTGGGAAGAAAATGACTTTGATTTTGATCGGACCATGTGCGAGTATAACCACTTTAGCTGCCTGGGAGGATTGTCTGGAGAGGATCGGGAAGAAAACGACTTTGATTTTGATCGGACCATGTGCGAGTATAACCACTTGAGCTGCTTGGGAGGATTGTCTGGAGAGGATTGGGAAGAAAATGATTTTGATTTTGATCGGACCAAGTAGTATAACCCCTTGAGCTGCTTGGGAGGATTGTCTGGAGAGGATTGGGAAGAAAATGACTTTGATTTTGATCGGACCATGTGCGAGTATAACCACTTTAGCTGCCTGGGAGGATTGTCTGGAGAGGATCGGGAAGAAAATGACTTTGATTTTGATCGGACCATGTGCGAGTATAACCACTTGAGCTGCTTGGGAGGATTGTATGGAGAGGATTGGGAAGAAAATGGTTTTGATTTTGATCGGACCATGTGCGAGTATCACCCCTTGAGCTGCTTGGGAGGATTGTATGGAGAGGATTGGGAAGAAAATGACTTTGATTTTGATCGGACCATGTGCGAGTATAACCCCTTGAGCTGCTTGGGAGGATTGTCTGGAGAGGATTGGGAAGAAAATGACTTTGATTTTGATCGGACCATGTGCGAGTATCACCCCTTGAGCTGTTTGAGAGGATTGTATGGAGAGGATCGGGAAGAAAATGACTTTGATTTTGATCGGACCATGTGCGAGTATCACCCCTTGAGCTGCCTGGGAGGATTGTCTGGAGAGGATTGGGAAGAAAATGATTTTGATTTTGATCGGACCAAGTAGTATAACCCCTTGAGCTGCTTGGGAGGATTGTCTGGAGAGGATTGGGAAGAAAATGACTTTGATTTTGATCGGACCATGTGCGAGTATAACCACTTTAGCTGCCTGGGAGGATTGTCTGGAGAGGATCGGGAAGAAAACGACTTTGATTTTAATCGGACCATGTGCGAGTATAACCACTTGAGCTGCTTGGGAGGATTGTCTGGAGAGGATTGGGAAGAAAATGATTTTGATTTTGATCGGACCAAGTAGTATAACCCCTTGAGCTGCTTGGGAGGATTGTCTGGAGAGGATTGGGAAGAAAATGACTTTGATTTTGATCGGACCATGTCCGAGTATCACCCCTTGAGCTGCTTGGGAGGATTGTCTGGAGAGGATTGGGGAGAAAATGACTTTGATTTTGATCGGACCATGTAGTATAACCCCTTGAGTTGCCTGGGAGGATTGTCTGGAGGGGATTGGGAAGAAAAGTATAGACCATCAGGAAACATTAAAAAAAAAAGTAGCAAAACAATCACCCAGGTTTGGCAGAAATGTTGTGCCATCTGAAATATATCAAAGAGCAATTCCTTAATCAAAAGTGTAGTTTAAGGTAATTACTAAATTCCTACAATAATTACTAAATGTGTATATCCGGCTATATAAAATAATAGTTTGTATAAAATAATAGGAATACCCCAAGACCAATTCGTGCGGATTGGATTCTAAAACTAAGAAGAAAATTCCGCATTTGAATCACTAAAATCCAGGGGATATTTAAGCTAAAAATTCATTCTATCACTGATCACACAAATAAATATAGATTTGCAGTACATGGTTCGAGTAAGAACCCTCACAGATAGGCCAAAATATGCTATGTTTGGGTCCCAAGAGATAAGCAAGAACCAAAAAGATTGAGAGATAATTCACACATAGTTGGGGAGGGTTGGTGAACAGTGGTTCATTTGTACAAGTTGGGACAAAGTTGAAAATACAATAATGTTGGATCAGTCAATATATTGAGAAATATCCTATTGTTTCGTGTATTTTATTAATTGATATAAGCGTGTGTAATTTGTACTGCATTGTTAATGAATTTAATAATTTCATTTGTGTTTAAATGCTGTCTTAAGAACTCCTATCTTCCCCGAAAGGAATGGCTTTTGTTCTAATAAAGGATGTTACATTTATGTATATATATATATTTGAATTCAGATAAATAATTCAAAGACAGTTTTCTATTATTTTTTTATTTTTATTTTGCCCTTTTCCAAGAAGAAAAACGGTTCCGTGCAGAGGTACCATTAAGATTTTATTTCCTCCTTATTTTTAGAGGGAACATCCTCCTATATATCCATATTATAAGGGCAAACCACCTTCTTGGAATGCTAAATTTCAGGATGCTTTCGCCTCAGGTAAGGTTGTATATTTGATGGTCCATAAAGTAGCAGTGAAGCAGAGGGTATATGCGGTTTATGCGTACGTCTTAGACCTTCCGTGAGTTCATCCTCGTCTTCTGACTGACAGCTTCAATTCTCACTTATTAGGTTAGGAAGCTGTAAATGTCTGTTGAACTCCTGAAATACGGTCAGCACTCCTGGGATGTTCTTGTCCGTGGGATGCCTGGAGTCTGTTGCGTGATTTACGAACAATAGCAGCTCTGTGTTCTTCTCTGGCGACCAGCAGCATTGGCGAGAATCTTCAATCAATCATCTAACACGGAAAGGTGGTTAGTTTAGTTTTTTTTTTTTTTTTTTTTTTTTTTTTTTTTTTTTTTTTTTTTTTTTTTTTTTTTTTTTTTTTGTGTGTGTGTGTGAGTAATTCTACTTCACTAGAGTATTTGTGTTCCATGAGCCAACCCTGTTATTCTTAGAATAAAAAAAAATTAATTTCGTTTAGAACCTTCTGCTCAAATTCAGGAACATAAATATGCTTTAGGTCCACCCGACAAACCTATGTAATGTACTGTATAACATACTGTCTTCTTTTTCGTGCATGGCTATTCCGCCAGCTCGAACGCCAGCTGACACTTTTTTGTAACTTTTTTTTTTCAGTTTAGTCATCGCTAAAGCATATTTATGCTATAAATGAGTGAATGAATAACTTAATCTTATTCAATAAAAATGTACTTGTGTAAGAAATTTATTGAATAATGCTCAAATCTATATTTGGGCGATCTTTTAAACGGTCGATATTTTTAATAGGATATATCGATTTATTTAACAGAATCGATCTCCAAGGACCGATCTGTTTAAAGAATCGGTCTCCAAGGGTCGATATTTTAATGAATCGATATCCAAGGATCGATCTTTTAATGAATCGATCTATCTAGAATCGTTTTAAATTTTAATCAGGCTTTATGATTACATTTTTTTCAAGTCATAGTATGTTATTATCATGGGTGTATGAAAGAAAGAAGAGGATGCTTAAAAAAAACTCACGTTAACAAACCAGATTGCGACCATATTGGTCGGCCACATCTTCCAAGAGGTTTTACTTTTTTTTTTAATGGTTTACTTTTTATAATAATTTTAATTGTGAATAACTATTGTGTGCCCAATGCCTATCTGTTCGGCGTTTGGATGTTGCATTTGTAAAAGAGCACAATCCAAGAAAGATGGAATAACATTACACTGCTAAGAAGAGAGAAACTAATTATGCTGCAGGTCGATTCGTAGCAGAGTTGGGCAAAATTTATTCAGAATTATGAATTAATGTATTATTTTATTCACGAATGAAGAATAATTACTTTTATTCATTATTCTGTGAATGAAATTTATATTTTATTTACAAATTATTCGAATAATCAATCAGAATAATCATATTTTATTGAATAATGAAAGACATATTATGATTTCGATAGCCGGATATATATATATATATATATATATATATATATATATATATATATATATATGTATATATATATATATATATATATATATATATATGTATATATATATATATATATGTATATATATATATATATATATATGTTTGAGGTGGATTTATTCAGTAAACCAACTGGACATAAAGAATAACGAATGATGAATAAAGTAAGAGGAATAACGAATAATTCTGTGAATAATTCGTGATGTACTGTTTGAATACGATAATTTAGTGAATTATTCATCATTCACTAAAAATTTATTTAAATGACCATTCAAAAAATAATTTATTCGAATAATGCCCAACACTGATTCGTAGTAGTGATGGCGATTCTCGAATGTGAATCGACCCGAATTAAAATTAAATAAGAATTGTAAGTGAACTTGAAATCGATCCCTATCGAAGATCGATTCATATCGATCCCTATCGAAGATCAATTCATATCGACCCCTATCGAAGATCGATTCATATCGAAAATCGATTCATATCGTAGATCGATATTCTGAGCATAGGTTTCGATTCGAATCGATTCAAAAGATCGATTCATATTCGAGAATTACCCGTCACTACTCGACTCTGCCGGTACCACACGACCGGATCTCTCCGTGGCTAATGACCTAGATTCTCATGCAAGAGATGGAGGTTCGAGTCTCACCTGTAGCAGGTTGATATTATTCATATCAAGACCCGTTGATGGAATTCCCTGTTGTACTAAGGATATTTAGGAAACCCGCTACTAACGATATAGATTTCGAACTTCACAATTATGACCATATTAAATTGGTTAATAGATAATTTTCTGTTTTATATATTCACGTATAAGATAAACAAATTGTTCTGTGGAGTTTCGCAGTGAAATAAACCTTCGTTTTTATCCCTCTTGCATTGTAAAGCTGAGATAATGGCATTGTTCGAGCCGAAAAAGGGAATAGGGTACTAGAACCGATAAACTGTAGGTATAAATCGGGCGCTAAAAGGAAGTTGTTGAGCTGATAAAACGTTGGGCTACTGAAGATGGACGCTATCGATGCTCCGAAACGTTCCGGCTTTAAATGACCCCCTCGGCTGTCGGCAATTCAAGTTTTAACGGTCCGAGGCAGAGGGGAAAAAGTGCCCAACCCAGAAGCCTACCCTGAAACTAAACTGTCACCATAAACTGGGTTTAGGTCGCCCCGAGCCCTGGGGATCTCCGGGCTGTACTTGTATACAGATATCCTAAGTACCCACTCAATATTCAAGTTTTTATTTTGCTTATTTCTTTCCCTCAATAAAGTGTTTTACATTATGTAGTACACATAATATGCTTAGTAAAATCATTTTACTTCCTTTTTTTTTTTTTTTTTCTGTCAGGAGTTGTATATGGCACTGCATTGTTGACTAAGTATTTATTTAAGTCTATGCACTTTCACACTATTGATTGTCACTAGAATTTTGTTCAATAATATTTCCAATTGTATTACCAAACTTGGAATGGGTATACATTATGAATGGTTCTCACTACTATATGTGAAACTCCATGAATGAATTAGAGCTTACTCATCTAAATAAGCCAAAATTGAATTCCAGCGAAATAAAGTGTCATTTCCTTACAATCTCTTTCTTACAAGGGATTGTAAGGAAATGAACTTGTAAACTCATACTTCTTGAATTTAATGTGCTTAGAGTTGTAAGTGTATTTAATATTCCCCTAAAATCTTTGCACTACATTCTTAAAAGACTCCCACGCTTGTTTTCCTTTTTTCCCCCATTGTTTCTCAAGAGAAGCCATCAGATAAGACTTTTATACGCCGGGCTTAGGATAAGCACCCTCTCTTGCAAGGATGTATGGAACATAGAATAAAAATCTGTGCAAAACGTTTTGTTTTACTAGAATGGGACATTTAAAAAAATAACTTTGCACCTAAATAATGTGTAATCATGATAACAGGAAGAAACTCCGACACGAACAATGCTGTTGCGTTTTTATTTCTGCTTTCAGTAATTAAGAAGCTGTATAAATTTCATGTTCGCAGGCATTCATGATCTCAACTCTATTATAATTAACTGAGTATTTTTTCCCAGACTTTGGTTGCCCTATCTATTCTAGGCTTGAAAACAATAAGGAACATATATTTTCGAAAGGAGCTATATCAGCTAAGGTGCTTCCCGACCGTGTTCTGGTGGATGGCTTATGCATTTCCTTCCTAAGTAGATGAGGGTACGCGTCCTAGCTGCGGCAGTTTGAGTGTCTTCATCTATGGGCCAGCCGAAAAAATTTCTGGCTCCACAATAAGGGGACACCTACATTGGACCCGATCCGAACCGATCCGATAGCCACCGATTGTCGAAATAAAATTGCATCTCAATGGAGGTGACTACATTGGTCCCGATCCGATGACTACCGATTCTCGGCCGTTCAAACTTTGTCTGTTTCTACATCGATTTCGGATCGACGAAGCAAAATGGCGCCAAACTACACATTGTGTTTCAAAAAGGTCTAGAGCATCTACATTTTAACCGATTTCAATGCATTTTTTTTTTAAAATTAAAGCTAATAAAATTTAGAACAGCTTTGTCAATTCACATTTTTGTTATTTGTTTCCCTTGTTTATTTAATTACTTGGAAAGATTTTTATCCAATGCTTATAAAAAAAAAAAAAAAAAAAATTAAATATGAATACTAATACTTCTCTTACCTCCAATATCAACCATCAAGGATGGGTGAAGCCAGCCTGACGAAGCCGGAAGAAACCGGCGAAATATTGCAGAAAGGAGAGAAAGAACACCGCCGTCTCACCAATCAATATATATATATATATATATATATATTTTATTTTTACCCCCCTTATTATCTACGCCGCCCGCGAACAGACAAATACATATATATATATATATATACAAATTTGAAGCACCGTCATTTTCGGTCTCTAGGGGTTCTGAAACGCAAAATTTTCTAGTCGGCACTTCCGGATTGTTTCATGAGATCAACCTTATAAGCGGGGTTCCTCCCTATGCAGGGAGGGAGGAACCGCGCTAAAAGAAATTAATTATCAAACTAAGTGTACTGCCGAGGAACGTGAAAATCGCAAAGAACCTGAAGATCGCAATGAACGTGAAAGAATTCATATGTATATATATATATATATATATATATATATGAAAATATTATAAATTTCTTCCTTGTTGACGAACGAGCTTATTTGTTAAAATAACGAAATTAAAAAATCTATAAATGGAAAATTTATTTATTTAAAAGCACATAATATCTTACGTGGTAAATATCTTATAACATCCGTTCAAAATAAGTAGAATTTGAAAGCTACTTGTCACAAAATATTATAAATAATAACGTGATAAACGAATCGATTTTCCATTCTGTAATAGGAACACTTTTCTTGTTGATAAGTGTTCTGGAATGGATGGAACGCACTCTGTTAAAATTGTAAGTGGGAATCGGTTTCTTGGTAAATAACGGAAATTGTGTTCAATTAGATTGATCATTTGAATAATTTATTAGCTAAAGAGCCAAAATTGAGGGTTGTAATTTATCGGGGAAATTGTACGTATCATTATGTTGGCCCTGTTTTATAATAAGCGGGAACCGTGAGGCGTTCCGCAGGGCTGCGGTCTGAGCACTATCTTCAATCATTCATACTATTAATGTCCCCTAAGACCTTCCCTTAAGGTGGTTTAGGGTTGGTTTTCCATTCAAGGAAAAGCTATAGAGCTCTTAAGGGATGCTTTTCCAGGATAACAGTAAGGCCATGTCTGAGATATGTCCCTTGTTTTAAGCCAAGAGCTTTTCCTCCCCTCAAAAAAAAAAAAAAACATTATCTTCTTGAAATATTAATTGTGCTGTCCATTTGCATGCATCACTACGTCATTTTATTTCCTAGTATAATTTACATTTTTAGCCCGGTTCCTCTATCCCCGGAGAGGGAGAAACCCCACTTATAAGGTTTACCTCAGGACGCTACCCGGAAGTGCCGCCTAGAAAATGTTAAGTTTTAGAACCCCTAGAGAAAGAAAAGCTGAACAATTTTGATGAACTTTGGTACAAAAATTTTTCGTCTAATTTAAAAGGCCAAACTAGTTAACCAGCAGAATCCTGTTCACAGGAACATTGTTTTTAGAAAGAAATTCGCGTGGAAAAATCGTTACACTTTCATCATTTTCTTGCAAGTATTCGTTTTATAGGGTTCTTGGTATGAAAAAAAAAACGAATGAAACCATTCTTAGAATTATGGGATTCAGTTAAAATCTGTCCTGCAAGTTTTAAATTCATACAAACAAAGATGTTTAAATTTTGGTTACGTTTGGAGTTAAGGAAGGATTAGCATAAAATATTTTATTAATAGACATGAAATGTTTTGGGAACTTCGTATATTTTCCTTAAAATCACGAAACCGGTTAAAAATCGCGGCAAGTGGAAGGTTCTAAAGCAATTGTCGATTAGGCTATGTTAATCAGAGAAAAAAGTGTTTAAAACTTCTAAAGTGTTTGTTTTCTTATTTTGAACGGGTTTTTGTAGTTCTTTAGCTCACTTTTTCATTGGTTATTTTTTGATATAAATTATATTTATTTGTAGAATTAGTATTCTAGTAGAAGAAGATAAGAAAATGAGTAATGTATTGATATTTTTCATTGCATTGAACTGTTAGATAAGTATTTCTAGTTCATATTGGATGGAGGCTAGCCGGTTCTGGTGTAGGTCCAGGTACTCTGGCCCTTTGTCACTTATTTGGGGGCATAAAAGCATTTCACGAAAAATCGAACCAAAATAATAACTGTCTCTATTTCAATCTTTCCAAATGACACTTAGGGATAAGAACGGAACCGCGCTAAGATGACGCAGTTCCTCCGATTCGGACTTTTAATCTATTAGAATGCATTCTATCTGAATTTCCAAAAGAATAAATGGAATTTTCCTGAGCGTTTGTTGCAGGATAAACGGAATTAAAAGATAATCAAAATACTTACTACAGAAATGTTTACAGGAAATGTACCAGGACAATTAAAACCAATAATTTTTATTTCATTGCTATTACCGCAAAGCTATCTATAGATTGCCATCCATCCTAAATATCCTTAAATAGATTAGATACCCTATCCATCCTGCCACGGGAATAATCTATATATATGAAAATCACGTGTCTGTCTGTTTGTCCGTTTGTCTGTTTGTTCCTTATACAAATTTACATCGTTTGACCGATTTTGACTAAACTTGGAATACTGGTAGGTCTTGATACGGGACGTCTTGTAGGCTGTCTGTATGTTTGTTCCTTATAAAAATCCACACTTTTTGACCGATTTTGATCAAACGTGGCACACAGGTAGGTCTTGACACGGGGAGAGTCTTAGGCTAGGGGAGAGTCTTAAGGGAGAGTCTTAGGCTTAGGGGGAGAGTCTTAGGCTAGGTTAAAATCGTCTATGACTCACAGTTCGGAGATCCAGAGTTCGAAACAATGAGCCTAAATAGTTACAGATTTGCGTTATTAGATTAGGTTTCTAATTTAATTTTGCTTTTATAGATGCAGAAAGTAGGTGTAGCATAGCACGCCGGATAACAGCTAGTATAAAATAATAATAAGTTTTGTTTTGTTCTTGCTGTCACGTTTTTTTTAATTTGTGTTATTCTTTAGTAATGATCATACGGCATATTATTCTCCAACGCAATCTCAAACCCATCCGAATCTTACACTAGTGTACCTTCCATCTTTTCTGAGTAGGTAGCCTATAATTTAATCAAGATGGAATGGTGGGTATTCGTCTAAAGAAACCTTAATACGATTTTTGTTTTAAAAAATCTACATTTAGGACGTATCGGCTACTCTTTGGTAGCCTTCGTCAGCTAAAATGACAAGAAAACCAGAAATTAATACAGAAAAACTCAACTGTCAACATTGGTCTTCCTCTGGCTCCAGGCATTTCCATAGGTGTGTAGTATCTTGTTTCTTTGTTATAATTAATTAATGTTACTATTAGCGCCTATTTACTTATATAAACTTCAATATAATAGCCTTTTTTCTTCTTTTTTTGTTGTTTCTTTTTGATTTTCATTCTACTCGTTCTAAGAATTTAAGACCAAATTGTTCTTTTAGAATAAGTTAGGTGTATTTATAGTTCTGTTATTTGTCTCAATTATAAACTTTTTTCTGTATTAATTTCTGTTTTTCTTTTCATTTTAGCCGACGAAGGCTACCAATGAGTAGCCGAAACGTCCCAAATGTAGATTTTTTTAAACAAAAATCGTATTAAGGTTTCTTTAGCCGAATCCCAACAATCCAACTTTACTTATCACCTCGACGGCTAACTATCTAATCATCATTATAATTTAATCGGTACAATATATATGCGTTATAACATGGTTTGGATTTTTTATATTTAACTCTACTATTTTTAATGTTTCTGCCTGCATTGTCGACTTTTGGTCATAGATATCCTTTTTTTAACCATTCCAACGGAACATCCGTCTCCCAGATGGGTAACTTTCTTCTCGTTGTAAAATTAACCATACGTATGGTTGTATGGTGTTAAGGCTGGTGTGGCTTGGAGTTCGCTAAGTTTACACCTTTCCCTCCACGGACATGGCGGTAGTTTAGCCAACATCCGTCTCTCGAGTCGGTAAGAGCGGTTTTTCTCAAAGACACTCCGTCTATAAGACGGATGTCCCTACTAGCGTACGTTCCGAGTAGCCGTCTGCTAGACGCGTGTTCCGATTAATGTACTCATTGTGACGCACACTTACGCAGAACTTCAAGCAATGCGTACTAAAATAAAAGATTAGGATTCAGTAGCGTACAAAAACACATTTTTTTTTTTTTTACTAATTATAATTTTTCGTAACTTTTTATTTTTAGTCTACATTTTTGTAACTTTTTACTAGTCTATTACTATTGTACTTTTTTTTCTAGTCTAATTCTTCGAGTTTTGACTTTTTCTATTTTTTCTCATGGTAATTTTTTACGAGTTTACATTTTCGTAACTTTTTATTAGTCTACATTTTCAAAAATATTTACTACTCTATTATTTTTGTATTTTTCATTTTGTAACTTTTTTTATCGTTGTAATTTTTTACTGTAAATTTGACTGAAATTAATGTAATAAAAGTAAAGAAAAGAAAAAAAAAGACAGAAGCAAAAAGACTGTATTACCGGAAATAATTTGGGTTTCCTATACAAGCATTTCATTATTTTAACGAAATTCAGAAATAAATATTTTTCTCTTGTAGCATTTACTTTTCCTTTAACAACCAAACTACGTACCAATTATTAGATAAATGATAAGTGACTTAAAAATAATTATTAGGGTGTTGACAATGTGGAAAACAAGGTACCCGTCTTAGGGTAGGCGCATAGTGAAGAGGTAGAGGTAGAGGTAGAGGTAGAGCTAGAGCTAGAGGGAAGAGGTAGAGGTAGAGGGAAGAGGTAGAGGTAGAGGTAGAGGTACCTCTATGTAACACAAACACATTGTTTTTAATGGGGGCTCGCATAGTGAAGAGGTAGAGGTAGAGGTAGAGGTAGACGGAAGAGGTAGAGGTAGAGGTAGAGGTAGAGGTAGAGGTACCTCTATGTAACACAAACACGTTGTTTTTAATGGGGGCTCGCATAGTGAAGAGGTAGAGGTAGAGGTGAACCGCGCGGGCCTCCTGGAGGTCTTTCCCGCCCGCTTTTAAAGACAAAATTGTTTGTCTTTTCGAGCGGTCTACAGCGCGGTCTATGACGTTGCTTCTCCGTTATTGGTTCTTTCAAGTCCTCTACTATCCCATTCCACCCTCTGCTGCACGTGTGGTCGTTTGTGTAGTATTTTCACTCTAGAAAATTTGAGATTAGTATTTTAGGATTGTGAATAACTATAACGGTAGTGAAATGAACGAAGATTTAATTATCGCGGTGCATTAATTATCCACCATTTACGCGCTGTCGGCATGTTATCACTACTTCACTACTGTCACTTAATATTGTAAAAAAAATTAACTATCCTAACAACCTCTCTCCTTGCAACACACCTGAATACTCACTCTAAAATCATGTGAAACTGGAAAAGCAGCGCGGTAACCCTCTTCACTATGCGACCCTCCCTCTATCAAAACCTCTACCTCTACCTCTACCTCTTCACTATGCGACCCTCCCTCTATCAAAACCTCTACCCCTACCTCTACCTCTTCCCTCTACCTCTACCCCTACCTCTTTCCTCTACCTCTTCACCATGCGACCCTCCCTCTATCAAAACCTCTACCCCTATCTCTACCTCTTCCCTCTGCCTCTACCTCTACCTCTCCCCTCTACCTCTACCTCTACCTCTTCACTATGCGACCCTCCCTCTATCAAAACCTCTACCTCTTCACTATGAGACCCTCCCTCTATCAAAACCTCTACCTCTTCACTATGCGACCCTCCCTCTATCAAAACCTCTACCTCTACCTCTACCTCTTCCCTCTACCTCTACCTCTACCTCTACCTCTACCTCTACCTCTTCCCCTACCTCTACCTCCACCTCCTCACCATGCGGCTACCCTTAGAGACGGATGTTCCTACTAATAGAAGAAAAAAGAGGATCCGCTGGAAGGGTTAAAGCCCTTGACCCTAAATGTAAGGAAACAGTAAAATAAAAAATTATAAAAATATGCCCTTCTCTTAGTTCCTTTAACCAGATATTCAGAATTCAGGCTCCAGTGTTTAAACATAACGCACAGGCTCTGTCACTTGAAAATGTTCCTAAGCAAGGCTCTGTCACTTGAAAAGGTTCCTAAGCAAGGCTCTGCCACTTGAAAAGGTTCCTAAGCAAGGTGACTAAAATGAGTTTTTCTCACTATATTTTATGAATTTTAAATAGTACCTACTTACCATGATCCAAACTGGCTAGTTTTTAGAGACTTTTCTCTCATGATATGGAGCTAGTTTTCTAGACTAGATTAACTGACTCACATACTCCGAAGTACGGGGTGCATCTCGGTCGTTTTCCTACAAGCCAAGAATTTTAAAGTAAGATCTCACCATTCCAGGATTCGTTCAATCCTGGAATGGTGAGATCTTACTTTAAACTTCTTGGCTTGTAATGGGGGCTCGCATAGTGAAGATGTAGAGGTAGAGGGAAGTGGTAGAGGTAGAGGTAGAGGGAAGAGGTAGAGGTAGAGTGAAGCGGTAGAGGTAGAGGTAGAAGTAGAGGTAGAGGTAGAGGTAGTGTGAAGAGGTATAGGTAGAGGTGGAGGTAGAGGTACCTCTATGTTACACAAACACATTGTTTGTAATGGGGGCTCGCATAGTGAAGAGGTAGAGGTAGAGGGAAGAGGTAGAGGTAGAGGTAGAGGTAGAGGTAGAGGAAGAAGTAGAGGTAGAGGTAGAGGGAGAGGTATAGGTAGAGGTAGAGGTAGAGGTAGAGGTAGAAGTAGAGGTAGAGGTAGAGGTAGAGGTAGTGTGAAGAGGTATAGGTAGAGGTGGAGGTAGAGGTACCTCTATGTTACACAAACACATTGTTTGTAATGGGGGCTCGCATAGTGAAGAGGTAGAGGTAGAGGGAAGAGGTAGAGGTAGAGGTAGAGGTAGAGGTAGAGGAAGAAGTAGAGGTAGAGGTAGAGGGAGAGGTATAGGTAGAGGTAGAGGTAGAGGTAGAGGTAGAGGTAGTGGTAGAGGTAGAGGTAGTGGTAGAGGTAGAGGTAGAGGTAGAGGTAGAGGTAGAGGTTTTGATAGGGGGAGGGTCGCATAGTGAAGAGGGATACCGCGCTGCTTTTCCAGTTTCACATGATTTGAGGGACAGTCTTCAAGTATGTTGCAAGAAGTGAGGTTGTTAGGTTGTTAGTACGACTACCCTTTTCTCACATGATATGGAGCTAGTTTTCTAGACTAGATTAACTGACTCACATCCTCCGCAGTAAGGGGTGCATCTCGGTCGTTTTCCTATTGAACGAATCCTGGAATGGTGAGATCTTACTTTAAACTTCTTGGCTAAACATCTAAAATGAACACCCCGATAGAGAACTGTTCTCTCTCTCCTCCATAGCTCAGCCGAAGCATTGGTGGAAATAAAATTCGTTTTAGTTATAAATTGTAGTTTTATTCGACATATGACCGAAGCCCAATTATCAACACCTTCTCTATCTCTACGGTTGACTATTTCTTCTAACTTCTAATAAAGGGAAAGTGGTATAGTTATCAGTTTTCAAATCGGGCCATTAAAATCAATAGTTATATTGAGCATTTAATTTTATGTAGAGAGTGTCACATAGTTTTGTTTGTTTCGAAAATTCTAACTGTTTATATTGGTTTTCGTCTCGAAGTAAGTTGGTCAAGTTTTCCGGCATGTCAAAGTTTTGTCTATGTCTGCAGTCATTAAGTAAGTGTTTCATAGTGAAGTTTGTGTTGCAATGTTGGCAGGTAAGTGTTTGTTGTTTCGTTATAATGTAAACTTCTCTTGAACTTCCGTCGACCTCTTCATGCATTAGAAACAGGAAGTTTTAAGAGCCTCGGACTGTATTTGGTTCATACAACACTGTATAATAAAAATTTTTCAAATAGTGAATCTCATTGATTCACCTAAAAGATGCACGTTTATTTATGGGTATGGATATACATAAACGCCCTCATAATTCACTTTAAATGCCCTCTTAAGCGCGTGCTTTATCTTGTGTTTGTACATTATTCGGTTTGAGTAGGTACCTCCACGCCGATGTACGGGACCCCGAACTCGACAGATTGAACAGCTAATGTACCGTGCCTAATCCTCAAGAGCGGGGGTCTGTTGCTACATGAGAGGACGGCATCTTCAAAGCCGAGCTTCCTAACACCTGCTGTGGGTTCGAAACCTCCTTTATACTTCCTTTCAGAACACGCACTTGTCCGCGCATCGGCCCTTTGAATTTCTCTAAGCTTCACCCTCTAGCGGACACCTTGTCCTAAACCTATTTAACCCTTTACCTACGGTTCATGGGCCGTTAGGTACTGAGGACAGCTGATCAGCTCGATGAAGGAGCTATTCTAAGCTGTTCAGAGCCTTGAATAGATCATACTCCTTTCACCTTCCAAGAGAAATCTTAAGCATAGATAAATTCTTATGATACTTCTTTCGTATCTTAATGGGTTATTATCCTACATTTTTGCAGCTGGCAATATAGCGTAAACTCCACGGGATCATCGCAAAAGTGCCCGTTTCATTATCTATTTCTTTATTTTGGGCATCGCACATTGGACTTCGAGCATTAGCTAATATATAATATATACATGTAATTCATAAATGTACAAAGAGATTCGGGAAACTAAAACAAGAGGGTGAAAAATAATACAGAAAAAAATAATAATAAAAAATTATTCCCTGGCCAAACGAATTTTAATGAAAAAAAAACCTTTTTTTTTTTTTTTGTAACACTCGCTTGGTTCTAAATTTGACATATCGTAGAGTAATTTAATCTTCGTGAAACATTTATGGACGGTAGAATAAGAACATACAATAACTGTGTGTGTGTGTGTGTGTGTGTGTATATATATATATATATATATATATATATATATATATATATATATATATATATATATATATATATAGCACTCGTCTAATGAACTGGAGGACCCAGGTTGAAAACCGGAGCGCACACTAAAGATTTTATCTTCCAGTGTCGTCCTTCGGGGGATGGATTTTGGGTCCCAGGTCAATTAATTAATTCATGGGTATCTGTAAAGGGAAAAATCAGATGGCCGGAACATTGTACTGAAGATACTATCTCCCTAGCATGCCGTATGGTCGAGAATCACATACTCTCTGCCCCTCAGTGCCCTTAGTGGCCTGTTAAGAGACTATTTTTTTTTATATATATGTATATTTGACTTGGTAAGTTGTCTCTTGTCACTGAGCTAGTTTAATGAGTGACAAGTGTGGACGGAAAATAGTACTTGTCACAAAACCAGCTTAGTGAGCTTAATATATTGGATCGTAGGCAATGCTAAATATTTCATCCTTTTTGTAAGAAACTCGCTTGAGGGTTAGACTTGGACCAGATACAGAGGAATGTTTAGCTAACAGAACAAAGTTGGATTCGAATAGCAAGTTGCGAGCTGCTGGTAATTGCAGTAGCTCTGAGTGCCGCAGCTCTAGACTTCATACAACTTAGGAATTAGGCGTGCTTTAGGCTTAAGGGGTGAAAACATGATCCTAACTACTTTGTTCTCGCTCACTTAACAATAACTCCTTTATATTACAGTCGGTTTCTCTTTATATGAAGCAATTGTACTAATTAAGTTCGTTTTTTCGCAGCAATTAAATTCTAAATAGATGTAACTTCGTACAATTTGAAATACGTTAAGACAATTATAATTGACACTTAAATATTCAGATTGTTCAGGAAATTTATCTTAATAGGCCGTTCACGTTCCGATTTGCTGTACGAATTACAAGGGAACACCCCCAAGTGTCGGAAGCCGAATTTTTTGGAACTTTGTGTATTTATTAAACTCGTGAAATTTAGGTATTTTTTTTATACCAGCACAATTGCACGTTTTAGGGTTGAAATCACTCTTCCAAATTACACCTAAAATATTCTAACAATGAGAATATACAGTGGTGGGGTCACCGATTTCGTCAATTTTTTTTTCTGGTGATTCTGCATCGAAAAAAATTCGAGACGTGTCCAAGCGTTCAGTCCAATGCGCCTTAGGAGCTGAGAAATAAAATAAAATACGTTGAAAATGCTTTATTTCCTTTATCGAGCTTAGAAAATGATATTGACTTAAGTTTTTCACTAATTCTTTCGTTTTAAAGAGTAGATTAAAGGAAAAATACAATCGTTGAACAATAATTTATATTTCGTCAAATAAATTCAAAAATATGCTTACGTTTGAAGTAAACTAGCATTATACATTTTTTTACACCAAAAATATTAGCAGATTTAAAATCAAATTATAGTAATTTTTTCCCATCCAGAAGAGACTGTAAGCGAAAAAGTAATGGGACGTTTTGAAATTCAATATCGCGCCTTGAGATAACCCGATTTTTACGTCCCTGATCTCTTTAAGAAGAAGAGATACTCCTTTTTCTACCCATATCAATGACTATTGTAATATCTCAAAATGTACTTGTAAAAAATGGTTCTCGAAATAAAAATGAAATGTAAACGTTTTTGCATATAACATCGATTTCAGAACACGTAGAAACTACCCGATTGGAAGGAAGTGTGTCACCTTAGAGCCTTTATTGACTCTCCAAGTTTGGTGTGAATCGGACAAATGTTCTTTTGAATATGGCCGGATTGTTGAATTTTCTCTGAAAGATACCGGAGACTACTTGTCTCTTCCGGAGAGGAAAAAAGTATTATTTTTTGCGTTCTACTCTATATTCTCTTCTTACCTTGCTACTCAATTTCTCAAATAACGCCATTTTCATTAGGTCAGCCATTATAAGTTATTATTACTCGAAAGATCCACTGATAAATGTCTTCAAAAGCCGTCTCATAGTACATAGCAATATTGGACAACTTGAACCATTTAATAAGAAACTGAACGGTCGTTAAAGGGGAGTCGAGAGTTTTTCATAAAGTCCCTCACTTCATGACATTAATTACGGCCTACAATAGCGGAGGCGAAGTTGGTACGCGAACTTCAGCTATTAATTCGTGCTATTTATGTTGAAGGCCTTTAGGGGCTCGGGGTCCGGTGCAAAATTAATCGAACTTCTAAGCCCTGGTAATGTAAGGGCTGCTTCCGGTGTATGTCCGTATATATTAAAGAGAATCGTTGAGTGCCTCCCTGGGGGACTCCCGAGAGCATTAACGACCCGATTGGACGACTTCCGCTAGGACGTGAGCTTAATATCGCGTTTAGATCTTATCGATTTCACAATTATATCGTATACAGACAAAGGACGTCAAAGTAGTTGGCAATTTTCATTGCGTTACTGCTTGTTGGAAGTCAATAATCTAATTATACACTGAAAGAGATAACTTCCTTAACGAATTGATTGAACGAAAATCACGCCTAAAAGAATTTTTTATTGTTTAAAATGACAAAAAATTTCACTTAGCTTAGCTATTAGGAAATTGTAACTAATCATGAGCAGACAATACCCTTGCCTCTGTTCTTATGGAATTCCTTGCCTCTGTTCTTATGGAATTCCTTGCCTCTGTTCTTATGGAATTCCTTGCCTCTGTTCTTATGGAATTCCTTGCCTCTGTTTGTCCGCCATTCTACCATCCTAGAAACCTTTAACCCTTTCCGTACGCAATGAGCCACTAGGAGTGTGTTCTGCTGTACGGGATACTTGCACCCGGCTTTGGTCCCCCTGTACGGGATACTCGCACCCGGCGTTGGTCCCCCTGTAGGGATACTTTTCCCACTCTCGGTCACAGCGCCTCGACTTTCAGCGATCTCCTCGCCGTACTTAAACTCGTATTTTATCATTTTGATGTTTATTTTGTTTACAATGATTATTAATTTTTATTTATGCTGAATTAGTTTGGCATTTAAATAATTATTTTAAGTTGAATAAATTTCTTTAAAAATAAATAATAAAAAAGCTATATTATATATACGAGTAAAAAAAAGAAGTTTTTTTTCAGTTACCATTTGCCCTTTCTTTTATGAATAATAAGCAAGGGAATTAAATACTCAATAACTACGGCAAATAAATTTTCCATCTTCATTTTTGATCTGTGACTTTTTACACCGGCAGAGTTAATTTTTTTTTTTTATGTATAAAATTTAGTTACAAAAACAAAAGCATAATTATAAATATTTACAGTTAATTTATTGAATTATTTAATTAAATATGTAATATATTAATCATTTTAATTAAATATTAAATATTTTTTAAAAAATGGAGGACACGCAATAAAAAAAAAAAAAAAGGTTTACTAAATTTAACAAAACACGAATATAAGATCATATCTTCAGGACTAAAAGTTAACTGATTTTGCAAATAAATGCTGTTAGGAATGTACATAAGTATAAAAACAAACAGTAATTTGACTAGGGTTGACAGGGTAACTTGGCGGAGAAGGCAACGAGTTCTAATTAGACTAAAAAAGACCAAAAACTTCATTCAAATGCCATCTATTAATAGACAGGAATACTAGAAGTACAATAAGGTAACGCTAGATAGCTCTAAAGTCGAGAAGTGAGAAGATAAAGAATGAGAGAGATACGCCGAGTTCTCGACTGCTGTACAAGTCCACGGTACGCGGGTCCGTCTTCCTTCGACTTCTACACAAGTCCACGGTATGTGAGTCCCGCCCGACCGCTCTCGACTGCTGGAGCAGTCCACGGTACGGAAAGGGTTAAATCCCGACTCATCCACCACCTCCTATCCCTGCAAGTTTTACCCAATCCCTAGTTTATATTGAAGCTATACATTATATACTGGTAGTATTTATAAGTTTATATATTAAATTCATTATTATTTTGTAATTTCAAAATTATTCCTATGGGACTTGTGTCCCGGAATAAGAATAAAGCTTTTCATTTCATTTCAATTACCCATTCTACTCACAACACAATTTATTACTTGAAGAAACTGCTTCCCCTTGATTCCAAATAAAGCTTACAACTAGTATGATATGAAACGCTTTCAATCGAATCTCCTAATATTTGGCCTTCAATTGATCGAAGCTAACACATCATATTCAAGCCGCTTTTTAAACAACCAAGGTCTTATCTTTCTTATTTTAAAGGGCCAACTAACTGTCTACAACTCACTAATAAAACCTATCTGGACTTACGGAATAGAACTTTGGGGGACAGCCAAGCATTCCAACATCCACCGAATCCAAACATTCCAATCTAAAGTCCTACGTACCATAGTCAATGCTCCTTATTATGTTAGAAATCGAAACCTCCATAATGACCTAAATATCCCTTTTGTCCAAGATATAATCCCTAGCCGCTTCTCATCTTTCCATAGCAAATTAATCAATCATCCTAATCCTATAGCCCAATCCTTATCCAGCACAAATCATCCTTCCTCTCCACCAAGACGCCTTAACAGGGAGTGGCCCCGAGACTTACTTAGGCAGTGAAGTGTCGTGGAGTGAACAAAAACAACTATCCGTGGAGTGATCAAAGAAATTATAATTGTATAAATTGAGAATGATATCTGTGGATATTTTCTCTCCTCATGTCACAGCCCACGTCTCCTTCGCCTTCAATCATCCCTGCAAGTCGCAGGCTGTGGTTGGTTGACGTAAGGTGACTCCAGGTCATCCTAGAATCCTTCCAAGGAAGGTATTCGGTTGACAACTGGAGACACCTGAGGCGTGAGCAAGTAACATGTATCTAATTACATAATACCATTGAATTGTAGATTGTGATATTTTCTAAAACAAAATTTATAGGGCCAATTACTAGGATCATTAATGCCTCGGGCTGTGGAACCCGCAAGCGGCACTAACCGACCTGGCGTCCTAAATTTCTTTTCGAAATTTATAAAAATACGCGAATGCTCCTGATAGCTGATTCAAGTTAATATTATAATTTTTAACTCACTCGTTATATTTTTTTTTTTTTTTTTTACAGGAATATTACAGTCTATAGTCGTATGTATTATGTAATTTGATACAGGTAGCTTGACCATGCCACAGGTGTCCTTAATTGTCAGCCGAATACCTTCGATGTTAGGAAGGATTCTAGGACGACCTGGAGTTAACCTTACGCCATTCAACCACAGCCTGAGACTAGCAGGGGGGATTGGAGGCGAATGAGACTTGGGTAATGATATCATGAGGAGAGAAAATATTCATCAATATCACTCTCAATTAGTACTCGTATAATTAGATTGAATCTTGATCACTTCACGACACTTCACTTCCTGAGTAGATCTTGGGGCAACTTTCTATTAAGAGGTCTTGGTGAAGAGGAAGAGTAATTGCTGCTGGAGGAGGATTGGGCTGTCTTTATCAGAAGTAACTAAAATGTTTATTGGGTAACACGCTGAAATAATACATGTTAATTGGATGGTTTTGTAAGTTAAACGAGTAAGAATTCGCGTTCTTTTCCTTCCAAATTTGATTACTTCTTCTTTGAACAAAAGAAAAAAATGTGCGATATATGAATGTAAAATTGATAATAAATGTTGAAGGAAAAGAAGATCCATTTCGAATTTCCTAAAGCCCCAAGATATTAAGTGACGTCTTGATCCCTTATTTTTAAGTCAATCCTGTAGATGCTGTGGTTTTTACTTCCAGCGTTCTCCCTAATATTAGGAGGACAATTATTATAACATTTTCTTTTTTAAATGAAAGAAAATATTTCAAAGGTTGATTGCTGCTGAATAGAATCTTATTATTCTTAAGGATTCATTCATTAATATTTTAACTTACACCATTCTTCCTTCATATCTTCATGTACTCGGAACTTTCATCTTTCTTCAGCTGGTTCCACTGAAAGAGTTTCACTTATGTAAGAATACCTGCAACACCCGTTTTTAAATGTATGTTTTCATGAGTTCTTGGAGTTGTCTGTTTCATGTAATCAAACCGCCGATTACTATTGGCAGGGGCCTAGGAGTTCTCCAGATTTCGCCTGCTTCCTCCAGCTAAAAAGGTGATCTTGGCCACGGAACCGCCGGTTGATTTCAAGGCTTTTGGGATCGTGCCGTCAAATTCGCTAACTCAATTGGCTAGTTTTTTACGTACGCATCGCCAAAAAAAATAGGTTAATTTTTTTTTTTTTTTTTTTTTTAAGTGCATACAAATCATTTAAGAATTAGAGGCTCTAGCCTTTTTTGAAACGCGAAATGTCGTTTGACCCCTCTGTGCATCGTACGTGATCAGTGTGCAAAAGTCGCGCGAGAGAAAATCTTAGTAAATTCACAATTTGGGATAACATATCTACTTGTAAACAGCTTCTTTTTAGTGGAAACTGAGTACTTGCCATTAGTGCTTGTCATCGAAGCACTCGTATCCACATGTAAACAGATTCTTTTTAGTGGAAACTGAGTACTTGCCATTAGTGCTTGTCATCGAAGCACTCGTATCCTCTTGTAAACAGCTCCTTTTTAGTGGAAACTGAGTACTTGCCATTAGTGCTTGACATCGAAGCACTCGTATGTACTTGTAAACAGATTCTTTTTAGTGGAAACTGAGTACTTGCCATTAGTGCTTGACATCGAAGCACTCGTATGTACTTGTAAACAGCTTCTTTTTAGTGGAAACTGAGTACTTGCCATTAGTGCTTGACATCGAAGCACTCGTATGTACTTGTAAACAGATTCTTTTTAGTGGAAACTGAGTACTTGCCATTAGTGCTTGACATCGAAGCACTCGTATGTACTTGTAAACAGATTCTTTTTAGTGGAAACTGAGTACTTGCCATTAGTGCTTGACATCGAAGCACTCTTATCTACTTGTAAACAGCTTCTTTTTAGTGGAAACTGAGTACTTGGCATTAGTGCTTGACATCGAAGCACTCGTATCTACTTGTAAACAGCTTCTTTTTAGTGGAAACTGAGTACTTGCCATTAGTGCTTGACATCGAAGCACTCGTATCTACTTGTAAACAGCTTCTTTTTAGTGGAAACTGAGTACTTGCCATTAGTGCTTGAAATCGAAGCACTCGTATCTACTTGTAAACAGCTTCTTTTTAGTGGAAACTGAGTACTTGCCATTAGTGCTTGACATCGAAGCACTCGTATCTACTTGTAAACAGCTTCTTTTTAGTGGAAACTGAGTACTTGCCATTAGTGCTTGACATCGAAGCACTCGTATCTACTTGTAAACAGCTTCTTTTTAGTGGAAACTGAGTACTTGCCATTAGTGCTTGACATCGAAGCACTCGTATCTACTTGTAAACAGCTTCTTTTTAGTGGAAACTGAGTACTTGCCATTAGTGCTTGACATCGAAGCACTCGTATCTACTTGTAAACAGCTTCTTTTTAGTGGAAACTGAGTACTTGCCATTAGTGCTTGACATAGAAGCACTCGTATCTACTTGTAAACAGCTTCTTTTTAGTGGAAACTGAGTACTTGCCATTAGTGCTTGACATCGAAGCACTTGTATCTACTTGTAAACAGCTTCTTTTTAGTGGAAACTGATAGGCAGTAGTAAAACATGGCAAATACTAGGGTGAATAGGAATGGAACATATTTACATAGCACGGACCAAAATAAAAATTTAATGTTTTTTTAAAAATTTAATGGAAAAAAATTACTTCATAATTTATATTTTTTAAATTAATGAATAACTGTTATGGAATAATTTTTATATACAAATTTTCTTGATAAAAAATGTTGGGAAAATATATATAATAAAATTTTCTGAAAAAAAGATGTAGTTTAATGCTAACAGTTTAAACAAAAACAAAAAGATTGTGAGAGTAAACATATGGATATATTTTTAGTGTATTTTAAGGGATAATGATATACAGTTCATTAATTTAATAATTAAAGTTTAATTAATCACCTATTACATCTACGATTAATGTATTGTATCCTCAGAATAAATTAAGAAATACTTGATTTGGAAACATTTTTTATTTGAAGCTATTTTTTTTATGTTAGTGAATCAAAGATTCTATTCATTATGGGACTAATTTTGTTTTTTTATTTTAAATAATGTTTAAAAATTAAAATAATAAACAACTTTGTATTCAAACTTTTGTTAAAAATAAATTTACAATAATAATATTCAAATAATTTTTGTTTATGAGTTTTTAAAATTAAAATTATTAGAAAACTGTTTTAAAAAAATAATAAAATATATCAGTTATGAAGACATTTTTATTTTTATTTCCCAATAATTAAAATTAAAACAAAAGTGAAACTCATTTGAAGTAAAAATTAATAGTTATAGTTACTTAGCGACAAGTAACCTCGCCCACCGACGTTTTACTACGCAGTTGCTCATTGCTACATAGTGTAAGCAGCCCAAAAAGTGTTTAGTGACAAGTTACGGATTATAGATGGACCGCACACGTTTTAAAGAGTACTTGTCACTTGGGACTGGGTCAATTTAATGAGTTTGACAAGTACGGACGGACAATAGTAAACGAACTTATCCACCAACGTATGTCCGAGTACTTATCACTAGTCAAAAAACAGATAATGCTAAATATCTCATCCTTTTTGTAAGAAACTCGCTTGAGGGTTAGGCTTGGACCAGATATAGAGGAATGTTTAGCTAACAGAACAAAGTTGGATTCGAATATCAAGTTGCGAGCTGTTGGTAATTGCAGTAGCTCTAAGTTCCGCAGCTCTAGACTTCATACAACTTAGGAATTAGGCGTGCTTTAGGCTTAAGCGGTGAAAACATGATCCTAACTACTTTGTTCTCGCTCACTTAACAATAACTCCTATATATTATAGTCGGTTTCTCTTTTTATGAAGCAATTGTACTAATTAAGTTGATTTTTTCGCAGCAATTAAACACTTAATAGAAGTACAATTTTAAAAACTTTAATACAATTATAATTGACAGTTCTATATTCAGAGTGCTCATCATAATTTTCTTTGAAATCTAGGGCAAAACAACTACTTGTTGAATTATGTGCTATTAAATATTTTAATGTAATTTTTAACCGGAGTTTTAAAATTCTCCCGATGTCACACTACATTTTAAAAGAGTACCTCCGCGACCTTTTTCAGAACAGAAAAGTCCGTCACGCAGCAGCTGCATAACTAAGCACTTTCCTCAGAATTTGGGTAGTGTAGATTGCATTCCTGAATAATTTTCTTAAAATATCCTATATGAATAAAATAAAAACATGAACTTAATAAATACACAAAAATTTCATATTTTCGTCTTTTGAACTGACGCAGGAAGAGGATACAGGACTGTAGGGGAACTTCCCCCTAGTGGTAGAAAGCGCTCCTACCGGCGGCTTTGTGAGCCTACTTCTGGCGGGCTAATTCTATTGAAATATAGTACAAAGTAAACCCCCCTTTCCGATAGATCGATTTAGCTCATTTATACATCACTTCTTTCTTATGAATTACCCACGACGTATACCAAGTTTCTTTACAATACCGCAGAAATTACGACCTGTATGAGTATATTAGTAATTTGGGTCCGGAGTAACCCCCCCCCCTTCTAATGAACCGATTTAGTTTATTTTTACAACACATTTTTCTCTGTATATTACCACTACGAATACCGAGTTTCGCCGAAATACAACAAAAATTACGGCTGGTAGTGGCAAATTGGTAATGTGGGTCCGGAGTAAACCCCCCCTTCTAATGGACCGATTTAGTTTATTTTTACAACAATTTTTTCTCTGTAGATTACCACTACGAATACCGAGTTTCGTTGAAATATATCAAAACCTACGGCTGGCATGGTCGAATAAGTGTTTTGGGTCCGGGGTAAACCCCCCCCCCCTTCCTCTGGACCGATTTTGGTGGTTTACGAACTCGTTCAATCGTTTGTCAATTGAACGCTGTATACCAAGTTTCGTGACTAAAAAACAAAAACTCATATGCATATATATATATATATATATATATATATATATATATATATATATATATATATATATATATTCCACAAATTAAACTGGCTACTTGATCTTGAGGAATCTTAAGCAAACATGGAATAGATGGGATTCGGCTAAAAAAAAAACCTCAATACGATTTTTGTAAAAAATCTATATTCAGGACGTTTCAGCAATGAAAGTGCCGGGAGGCAGAGGAAGACCAATGTTAACACTTAAGTAACCGTAGTGGAAGTATTGCTTATCGCATACATTATGGAGGGTTCTGTTGTCGACGGATGGACCTCCCAAGCTGGTCTCAGAGATGCTCAATAGGATTGAGGTCCAGGCTGCGTGCTGGCCATTCCATGGTCTGGACACCGACCTCATCCATGTAACCCCTTACCACATTGGATGGGCATTATCCTGCATAAAGAGGAATTCATTGCCTATAAATGGGCCAAAAGGCACCACATATTCCTTTGGAATGTCGGTGATGTACGTGTGTGCATTGAGAACCTGTCTTTGGAACACGAGGAGGTCTGTCCTCACCTCTAAAGAAATGCCACCCCAAACCAACAACGACCCTCCTCCGAACTGCACTCTTCCTGCTATATTTCAATGAGCATACCATTCTCCTGGTCTTCTCCATACTCGAACTCGAACGTCTGCAGCATAGAGGTTATACCTGGCCTCGTCAGGAAAGAGAACAGAGGCCCAATCATCTTCATTCCATGCGGCATGTTTTCTACAAAATCGGAGGCGAGCCGCTCGGTGTTCTAGGGTCAGGAGTGGACCGGAAGCGGGACCATAGACTTCAACCCAGCTTCAGTTAGCCTTCTGCGTACTGTTAGTGAGCTGACATCCGTTTCCCGAGCGCCACGAAGCCTGTCGGAGATCTCAACTGAAGTCTCGGTTTGTGAGTTCCTAAATCAGAATAAAGCTGTCATCAGCTCTGTCAGTCGTTCTCGGGCGCCCTGATCCCTGTATTGTCTCGTAGCTACCTGTCCCCCGGTAGCTAGGGACTTCACGCCGAACCGTTGTTTTACACAGTCCTAGTGCTCTGGCAGCGTAACGCTAGCTTCGGCCATCCTCTATTAAAGCAACAACCTGAGCATGGGCGTATAAAGAAAATAATTTCGGGAGGGGCTGGAAAAATTTCGGGGGGGCTGAGACCATTTCCGGGGTATGGAATACTAAAAATTTAGAGCTTGGAATAGTTTTAGGCAACTAAAACGCTATTGCACGTAAAATAAAATATTTTGTATGAACTAAGTAATCTTATTTAAGTTATTTTTAAGGGTTTTACAACAAGTTTTTACCATCCAATCAAAATTTCGGGAGGGGCTGCAGCCCCCCCCCCTTATATACGCCCATGAACCTGAGCAACTACAACAACATCCAAAACCACTTCAACTCTTCAAAAATGATCTTTTGTAAAGAAAAAAATGTTTTCCAGTGAAAAGAAACACAAAACAAAAATCAGTGCGCGTTTTATTTTTACTTTGGAAGTGTGTTCATTTTTTTATTTTTACTTACCTAACTGTAGTTTTAAGATATTTTTGTCTTCACTTTTGGTGTCCTTTAAGTTGAATATATTCAATGCTTTTTGCGTTAAAATTATGTAAATTCTATTAACTTGGAAAAGAAATAACGACGAAATTCAAGGTGCGCCGGTTTTTTTTTTTTTTTTTTTTTTTTTTTTTTTTTTTTTTTTTTTTTTTTTTTTTTTTAGCAGTGTCTAAAATAAAGGGCAGTTTGTACCAAGGGACATATTAAAGTTGGTAAATCGATAAATTCACTTCGGAAAAGCGCATACCTCTCATAAGCCCAGCCAAAGGATATTGAAATATCTTCCTGATCGCCCTGCTCACCATATTACAAAATAATGGTTATATCTTCTACATACTACATTCACCCTTCATAAACTCGACAATTTATATTCCCAAAATCTAGAAAATTTGATTTAATATTTGATAATACAGAAATTATGTGAAAATAATTGATTTTTTCAATAAATATTATTACTTGAGTATAGCAATTGAGCAATGCTTGTTTGTAATATTTTATTTTACTGAGTCAAGAAATGTTATGTTATTATGATATCTGTTTTTTATAAAATATGCGTGGCTTGCTTGATGAATATACCTCTTTCAGGCCCCTTATATAAGTTATCATGCAAATGAATAAAGAACATGTCGACACTTGAGAATTAAAATCTATTCAAGAGACCTGGTGCAGGTATTAAATCAATTGGCTCCATGTAATGTTTTACATGCAAATTTGACTTCAAAACATAATAATAAACACATATAATATTAAAACCAAAACAAAAAAAGAAAAACCCTAATACAAAAGAAAAACTAATTTTAGAATACAGAAACAAAGGATGTGAGGGCAAAAACACAAATAATCAGGAACATTTTTATCAAAGAACAGCTGTTTTAATTAAACTAGTGCCTGCTATAAAAAGAATCATGGGCAGAATTACACTCATTATATCTATTTACTTTTTCCTGGCTGCATTCTTCGTCGTTTTTAGAGACAGTTAGTATTTTCTTTACTTCCAGATTTTTACATTTTTTCTACATCTTCATTTTCATTCTGCTGGCTTTCCACATGTCGAGTGATATTAATAAAATAGGTATTTATTGGCTTAGAATTCAGTTCGAAACGTTTTACGTTATAGTTATAGGAAGCCTCAGCCAGAGACGATAACGTTGACCGGAAGTGGTGTTTACTTCCTTACAGTTTCCGGTGTCTCCCTCCCTTCCGAAAGGCTCCCTGGCGATACCCTTCAAGTGCAGACCGCGTGACGGGGCCATGCCATTCGATCCTCCGGTGCTCCTAATTAAGCTATGCAAGGCGGTGCCTAAACCCCTAAGTGGGCTGTCATTAGGATCCCGAGGACTCCTGGTGGGAGGAAGCCATCATGGCCGCCACTCAACACTTCTTTGTGCTCCTTCCAACCGCCATTTTTTCGTCAAGCTGCCCTCAAACACATCCTCAAGAGGTGTAAGGCAGCCATTTTGGCCTCACTTGAAGCTCCCGCATGTATGCGTTTGGTCTCTCCCTCCTAAGCTATTAACTATTGCCTCTCTTGAATTTTAATGAGCGAATTTCCTTCTTCCTCTTTTTTTTTTTTTTTTTTTTTTTACTTTATGCTTTACAAGCATCATCAACATGATTGACATCACCCTTGTTGAACAGCTTGGAGTATGGAATATTCTATTACATTTAATTTTACCATGGGACATACTTAAGCAACCGACCGAAAACATGCTACGTCTTGTACCCTTCCGAACCACTCTATACTCACTTCCCACTAGCAACCTGTCAATTCACATTAGAACAGGATGAAAAAAAAGATAACCTGGAGGTTACCCTAGTGGACCAAAATTGAACACAATGTCCGGGAGTGAGCATAAATTGGCCCAAAAGTGAGCAACATTTAAAATACAGTTTTTTATTATTTATAGAATCTCCCCTATATGTGAATACAGTGGTTTTTTAATGTCCTAAAAGCAACTGTTACTTCCGTTTTTAAATCAAAAATTGTTTTGCTCTCAAGACTCTATAGAAGTCATTATTTTGCCGAAACATTCCATACACGTACCTTTAAAAAGTAATCCATTCAAAAAAAAAAAAAAAAAAAATCGCTGAGGGGGACCCTTAAAATGTTGTTGAAGATTCATAAATCCGACCATATTCCAAAGAATATTTAACCGATTCAAACCAAACTTGGAGAGTCAATAAAGACTCTAAAGTGACACATTTCCTTCCAATCGGGGAGTTTCTACGTGTTCTGGGATTGTCGTTATATGGGTTTACATTTCCTTCCAATCGGGGAGTTTCTACGTGTTCTGGGATTGTCGTTATATGGGTTTACATTTCCTTCCAATCGGGGAGTTTCTACGTGTTCTGGGATTGTCGTTATATGGGTTTACATTTCCTTCCAATCGGGGAGTTTCTACGTGTTCTGGGATTGTCGTTATATGGGTTTACATTTCCTTCCAATCGGGGAGTTTCTACGTGTTCTGGGATTGTCGTTATATGGGTTTACATTTCCTTCCAATCGGGGAGTTTCTACGTGTTCTGGGATTGTCGTTATATGGGTTTACATTTCCTTCCAATCGGGGAGTTTCTACGTGTTCTGGGATTGTCGTTATATGGGTTTACATTTCCTTCCAATCGGGGAGTTTCTACGTGTTCTGGGATTGTAGTACATTTTGAGATAATGCAATAGTCATTTAGGTATATGGTTAGAAAAAGGAGTAGGTATCTCTTCTTTTTAAAGAGCTCAAGGGCGTAAAAATCGGATTATCTCAAGGCGCAATATTGAATTTCAAAACGTCACGTTACTTTTTCGCTTACAGTCTCCTCTGGACAGGAAAAAAATATTATTTCTAGTTTTTGATTATATTTACCACATTAGTGTTTCTTGGGGCGCAGATTTTGAATCTGCTATTATTTTTCGTGAAAACAAATATATAATGCTAGTTTACTTGAAAAGTGTAAGCATATTATTGATTTTATCTGTGGAAATATAAATTTTTGTTTAACGATTTTTTTTTGTTTGTGTATCTACTCTATAAAAAAAATTTGGGGAAATAATCATGTTCCAAACTCGATTTACAAAATAGAGCATTACCTGTATTAAAGTTATACAATACAAGGAAAATTCTTCTATCAATAAGATAGTAATAAAATAAAACCACAGATTTCACCACATTAAAATCTTTGAAGATTTGAATTTTAAAATAGTTGAACCTAAGGATTAATATTTGTGTGAACCAATTATTGTCCTACAGCTTTTGTATGTGAATAAATATTTTACAGGCGAATCACTAATTAAAATTTTAGAACAAAAAATATCTTAAAAAAATAGTGACAATTAAATATTCTACGTTCCACGAGAAAAAACAGTTAATATTAATTAAATATAAGAAGTCTAGCCAAATGCCACAGCTAGTTTCAGTTTCTTTAGTCACATTTCTCATTTCACACATAGTCTTCTTGAAGAATGACAAAGGGGAAGTGAGAAAGGGCAAAAGAAATAATACAAGACTAAAAGAAGCCATAAAGATAATTAGAAAGATACCATGACCATGAATTCATAATAACATAATGAAAAGGGGCGAAAATGAGAGTGGCTGAAGGAGTAATTTCAGCAAGGCTCAGAATCAGCCTTTATGTCTTATGAGAAGCATCCTGAATGCAGGGGAGGGTTTTGCTGATTAAAAAATATCTTTTCTCAGGTTAGGGTTGCTTTAGGTCTACACTTTCGGATAAGTTATCAATCCAGCGCTTTTTCTAAGACCTCTTCATTAGAATCTCAACTCATCCTATTATTTTTTTATAGTACTTATCCCATTTATATTCTTTTTGTTTAACATTTAAAAATAGTTATACAATGTTTGAGAAAGAATTAGTCTTTTATTGAAATGCAAATAAAATAATTTTGCACTTTTATTTTAAATATATAGTACAATTTGTGTTTGATCTCAAAAAGATTATAGCACAGTTTTGTGATAAAACTGTGGTGTTGACGACTAAAGCGGTTTCAAAGTATCTTTGGAGTATCGCTCAAGTATGTGTTTGAAAGCTATAGCAATTTTGAAGTATCTTAGGAGTATTGGTCAAGTGAGTTTTTGGAAAGTAAAACAGTTTCAAAGTATCTTTGGAGTATCGCTCAAGTATGTGTTTGAAAGCTATAGCAATTTTGAAGTATCTTAGGAGTATTGGTCAAGTGAGTTTTTGGAAAGTAAAGCAGTTTCAAAGTATCTTTGGAGTATCGCTCAAGTATGTGTTTGAAAGCTATAGCAATTTTGAAGTATCTTAGGAGTATTGGTCAAGTGAGTTTTTGGAAAGTAAAACAGTTTCAAAGTATCTTTGGAGTATCGCTCAAGTATGTGTTTGAAAGCTATAGCAATTTTGAAGTATCTTAGGAGTATTGGTCAAGTGAGTTTTTGGAAAGTAAAGCAGTTTCAAAGTATCTTTGGAGTATCGCTCAAGTATGTGTTTGAAAGCTATAGCAATTTTGAAGTATCTTAGGAGTATTGGTCAAGTGAGTTTTTGGAAAGTAAAGCAGTTTCAAAGTATCTTTGGAGTATCGCTCAAGTATGTGTTTGAAAGCTATAGCAATTTTGAAGTATCTTAGGAGTATTGGTCAAGTGAGGTTTTGGAAAGTAAAGCAGTTTCGAAGTAGCTTTGGAGTATTACTCAAGTATGTGATTGAAAACTATAGCAATTTTGAAGTATCTTAGGAGTATTGGTCAAGTGAGTTTTTGGAAAGTAAAGCAGTTTCGAAGTAGCTTTGGAGTATTACTCAAGTATTTGATTGATAACTATAGCAATTTTGAAGTACCTTAGGAGTATTGGTCAAGTGAGGTTTTGGAAAGTAAAGCAGTTTCGAAGTAGCTTTGGAGTATTACTCAAGTATTTGATTGATAACTATAGCAATTTTGAAGTATCTTAGGAGTATTGGTCAAGTGAGGTTTTGGAAAGTAAAGCAGTTTCGAAGCAGCTTTGGAGTATTACTCAAGTATGTGATTGATAACTATAGCAATTTTGAAGTATCTTAGGAGTATTGGTCAAGTGAGGTTTTGGAAAGTAAAGCAGTTTCGAAGTAGCTTTGGAGTATTACTCAAGTATTTGATTGATAACTATAGCAATTTTGAAGTATCTTAGGAGTATTGGTCAAGTGAGGTTTTGGAAAGTAAAGCAGTTTCGAAGTAGCTTTGGAGTATTACTCAAGTATGCGATTGATAACTATAGCAATTTTGAAGTATCTTAGGAGTATTGGTCAAGTGAGGTTTTGGAAAGTAAAGCAGTTTCGAAGTAGCTTTGGAGTATTACTCAAGTATGCGATTGATAACTATAGCAATTTTGAAGTATCTTAGGAGTATTGGTCAAGTGAGGTTTTGGAAAGTAAAGCAGTTTCGAAGTAGCTTTGGAGTATTACTCGAGTATGCGATTGATAACTATAGCAATTTTGAAGTATCTTAGGAGTATTGGTCAAGTAAGGTTTTGGAAAATAAAGCAGTTTCGAAGTAGCTTTGGAGTATTACTCGAGTATGTGATTGAAAACTATAGCAATTTTGAAGTATCTTAGGAGTATTGGTCAAGTGAGGTTTTGGAAAATAAAGCAGTTTCGAAGTAGCTTTGGAGTATTACTCGAGTATGTGATTGATAACTATAGCAATTTTGAAGTATCTTAGGAGTATTGGTCAAGTGAGGTTTTGGAATGTAAAGCAGTTTCGAAGTAGCTTTGGAGTATTACTCAAGTATTTGATTGATAACTATAGCAATTTTGAAGTAACTTAGGACTTTCCCATATTTTAGACAAATATCAACAAATAAGCGATTACTAATTTCTGTTTACATTTATCTAGTTTTATATGTATATATTTTTTTATTGTGTTTAAAGTATTTACTAAAAGCTGTAGATATTAAGAAAATAAATAAAAAATAATAACCCTGATGACGGCTTCAATATCAAGCCAATTCTTCGGCGAAAACATAACACAATTAATATAAAAAAATGTAGTTTTAATAACTTTACAACTGAACCCCGATCATCTTATTAAAAAATAAACGCTTAAAAGTAAATTAAATTTCATAAAATGTGGAGTGTATTTAATATTTTATGTCGACAAATCAAAAGACATCATCATACGACATTGGGTATATCCTAATTTACTAACTGTTATTTCTAGAAAAATTCAAATAGAGGTATTTTTGTTGTATTGTTTTTTTGTTGTTTTTTTTCTGCATATTATACCTTAAAATCCTTGGCCAGTAGATGGAAGATATTTCTTCGTTTGGAGATTAAAGAATTGGGGTTAGGGTAATGGAAATAGGAGAGCATTGGGTCATTTTTAACCATTATTTCACATCATACTGGGAATGGTAGAGTCATCATCATCAACAAGAAGGAATAAGGACGGGAAATAAGTTATCTCGCTTTTTTTGTTTATTTCCTGCTATTCATTTTCGTCTTACTCTTTATTTTCTGTGTGATTATTTTATTTTGCACATTATACTGAAATTAGCAAGGAATAATAAATTAAGTTGTTTTTTTTTTTTTGTTTTTTTTTCTATTAAATAATATATTCTTACAGTAACTACGCAAGAAAAAAGGATAAAAATATATAGAACCCAAGAATCGTATCTTTTTTCCCCTCTTAATGTATTATTAATTTATACATTTATATAGCATTTCTAAGTCTATTTGAACCTTTTTCAAGTCAACTGTAACCTTTTACAAATCAAATGTCACCCTTTGCAATTCAAATGTAACCCTTTTCAAATCAGTTGAAACCCTTTCCAAAACAAATGTAACGCTTTACAACTCAATTGTCACCATTGACATTTTTTGCAAATTGACCGTAATGGGGAATGGGCGAATTGAGGGCCTCAAAACTCAACGGGATAAATCATGAAAATATTTTTATTTAAAAAAAAACAAAAAAAAAAAAAAAAAAAAAAAACGCACAGACATTTAGGTCACTAGCGAGATCGATTATTATTATTTTTATTTTTTTTTTTATAAATAGTTTTGAGGCCCTCAATTCGCCCATTCCCCATTACGGTCAATTTGCAAAAAATTTCAATGGTGACAATTGAGTTGTAAAGCGTTACATTTGTTTTGGAAAGGGTTTCAACTGATTTGAAAAGGGTTACATTTGAATTGGAAAGGGTTACATTTGAATTGGAAAGGGTTACATTTGAATTGGAAAGGGTTACATTTGAATTGGAAAGGGTGACATTTGATTTGAAAAGGGTTACATTTGAATTGGAAAGGGTTACATTTGAATTGGAAAGGGTTACATTTGAATTGGAAAGGGTGACATTTGAATTGGAAAGGGTTACATTTGAATTGGAAAGGGTGACATTTGATTTGAAAAGGGTTACATTTGAATTGGAAAGGGTTACATTTGAATTGGAAAGGGTGACATTTGATTTGAAAAGGGTTACATTTGAATTGGAAAGGGTTACATTTGATTTGAAAAGGGTTACATTTGAATTGGAAAGGGTTACATTTGAATTGGAAAGGGTTACATTTGAATTGGAAAGGGTGACATTTAATTTGTAAAAGGTTACAGTTGACTTGGAAAATGTTCAAATAGACTTGGAAATGCTATAAAAGACCGAGCTGCCAATGACCCACTGGGGTAGAGGCAGGATAATTAAAATAAAATAAATAATTTATACATTTCCGTAATATTGTCATAAGAATTTCACAAAGCATACTACAAAATTACAATAAATAATAAATTCCTTTATTTAATTTTTGTTCCCATTACTATTTGTACCTCAAATATTTCAATACATACATATTAGTCTGTGGTAACTAATATTTTGGATTGGTTTCGTTATATTAAGCACATGTATCAGCTTACTGCAGGTAATTTGATGCTATTCGCCTTAGCTGCGGAGCATCACCAATAAATAATAATAAAAATCATAAAATTATATTGAATAGAAGAATTGTGTATATGAGGCGTTTCGGAGACGAACGCCCTAACTCAAAAAAAATGTCCTGCATCCGTGACGCATAATTCTCAATCTTCTCATCGCCCTGATGGATGCTTGAATTTCAAGCCGAAACGTCGGGAACAATAAAACCATTTTCACGGTTTTATTAAGAAGTAATGACCGAACCCCGACAATCCCTACTTTCTCAAAAAAAATTTAGTTTTCAGGAAAATACGTTTGAATATTTTTTCCATAAGGACGAATCCACAAGATATTCAAAACATGTTTAGCTTGTGGGATGTCTTATTGTTAGTTTATTCATTCATATTAATAACCAAATTGTATAATAATTGATCAGGAATTAATGTGGACTTCACTTTCAAGGAAAAGAACATTTTATTTATATCATCATAATCCAGCGGACCGGTAGTGGAGTGTTGAGTTAGCCTTTCGAATCCACCTTTCTATGGCAGTTTCCAGGCAGCTTGTTTTCATTCTCTCTATATATTGTGAGGGAAAGAAGGGCAAACTAAACATGAAAAATATGCCTGTAGGTTCTCTGAAACGTCTAGATGCGGTTGGCGGGGAACCCCTCCCCCCCCCCCCCACTTCGCCCTTTTTACGATAACGCCTCATATTTACACCCTTCTTAACTTATTGTTCATTTTAAATAACATTAAGTACTTTAAATAAAATTACTATAGCAATTAGACAGTAGTAAATGAAAAAAAATCATTGAATGCAAAATTGCATCTATTTACTGTGCTTTTAACTTATTATTCATGTATACGTTCACATATTCTTCTTACAGAATAGTACCTAATAAATTATAAAAAATATATAAAAGAATTTTATCTATTTATAGTCCTCTTAATGTATTATTAATTTATACATTTTCGTAATATTGGCATAACAATTACACAAAGGAAAATTTAAAAAAATATAAGAATATATTAAATGCGAGAATTGTATGTATTTCATATTAACTTATTTTTCATTTATGAATTTAAATAACATTACTTTAGAAATTACATAGTACTAAAAAATCTATGAACTGCATCTATTTACTGTGCTTTTAACTTATTATTCATGTAATCATTTATATGAACTTACAGGAAATGTACAAAACTAAATAAAAAAATTATAATGAATACAAGAATTATGCCTATTTCTTGTATTCTTAATTTATCGTTCATGTCTAAAATCAGATAATTTTTGTTCTAGATCATGTCCAAGAGTTTGCCTGCGGGAAGATGTACTACAGAACCATGTTTATCGACGAGACCAAAGGAATTCTTTATATTGGGGCAATGTGAGTATTTTATAAATTTATTTATTTTTTCGATTGATTGAATAATCTAAAAAAATGGTATGAATTGTCATTGTGGGTTTTAATATAACACTACCTTAAAGATAATATAAAAAGTATTTTTCACATTTATCTATTTTGTCAAATTAAAATCGTTTATTTATATCAGACTTTCTACTATATAATATATTAATGAAAAAAAGTTATGGGTATATATTTTTATAAAAATCAGCTGTTTGTTCCGTACACAAATCCATACCGTTCGATCGATTTAAGACTGAACTTGACACAGACGTAGTTATTGATCCGGGGAGTGTCATAGGATATATAATTTTTTTTTTCTTCTTTTTTTACGGCGCATCGACTTCAAGCCCAATAGCGCCATTTATTATATTTTAATATTACCTATTTGGTTTCTAATATATTTTTGCTTTTCAAGATACACTGTTTTGACTGGGGCCAAATGACATTTCGTGTTTCAAAAAAGGCTACAGCCACTACATCTTAACCGATTTCACTGCAGTTTTTAAAAAAAAAGAAAAAAATGATAACAAATAAAATTTGAAACCACTTTGTCTAGCCAGATTTTTAGTTATTTCTTTCCCCTGTTTATTAAAATAAGTGAAAATAAGTCACGAACTATTCAAATTAAACATAAAATAATATTTCATTTTTCATCTAACTTAATACTAGAACTTATATCGTTGAAATTAAACATTCAAATCCTGATTAGACTTGGAAAAAAATCACACTGACATCTTTAAAACATAAATTTATCCTTATTTGACAATTAGATTAATTGAAATAATATGATTTTTGAATGATTTGAAAATGTATTTTGATTTTTTCAAAGTCTAATCAGGATTTGAATGTTTAATTTCAACGATATCAGTGCTGAAAAGCACTGATGAAGCTTATAAAGCTTTATCTACAATATTTACGTATCATACTTCTTGGTTATATGAATTTCTTTGGTTTTAATTATTGAACTGTTTTGGGTAAAATTAAAAAAAAAAAAAAAAAAAAGTTTATACCACAATACACCTTGTTTGTCAAGTAATATGTGAATTGTTCTTGGTGATATTTTGTCATACCTACCTTTGCTTGGCTATGTGTGGGTTAATATAATGCGGTACTTGTCCAAAAAATGTTGTCGGTAAGTTTATATATGTTGTCTGTTAATGTGGCTTTACGAGAGTTAATTCTTTGCTAATGATTAGGTTTAAACAGTAATGGAGAAATTTCTCTGTTCCGAATTAGGTTCAAACTTTGATTGAGAAATGTTTTTGTTCTTGATTAGGTGGTCGCAATGACTGAGAAATGACTGTATTCCTGATTAGGTTCTAACAACGAATGGGAAATATCTGTGTTCTTGATAATGACTGAAAAATGTGTCAGTTAACTAACATATCTTAACGGAAATTATCTCTAATCAAAATCTTCAGCGGGTGTTATTTAAATTATGTGTTATCCTAAAAGGTTGGTACGCCTTAAAAAAAAAAAAAAAAAAAAAAAAAAAAAAAAAAAAAAAAAAAAAAAAAAAAAAAAAAAAATTATGTGTACCCGAAATATTCAATGGGTGCTAAATCTGCACCTTTTTATTTATTTACTAATTTATTAAAAAGACCATCTTGCTGCACTCATAGCACTACAAGTTCGATAGTCATATCTAGAAAAAAATGAAAAAATGCTTACCTACTTTATCATTAAGAAATATAAATATTTTTTAAATATTGATATATAATAACTTACTAAAATAACAGACAATTAACGGGTTAGCATAGCTATTTAAATTATAAAATGGTGGATTTCATTATTTTAATTCAACGAATTAGGTAACACAAAACGTATTTTCTGACCTGTTTCTACTTCTGCCCCTGAAATGACGTGACCGAACATTAAAAACACGCAGCTACGTGTGGCTATTCACGTCTTTATCACACATAATAAATACTTTCTAAAATATTTTTTAAATTACGGATTGATCCGTAAGAAAATCTCTCGGAGACTAGAGGGATTGTGGAAGGGCGGTCGGGGGTGGAAGAAAGAAAAAAAGTGTAAAGACGTTCTGGGAAAAAACTCAAGTGTTTTATTCTCAGCTGAAGTGGTCCTGAAGAAGGAAAGGTAAACAAGAAACTTGTGAGTTATCTTAGTTCTTTCTGAGAGTCCTTAGCTGACGCGAGAACAGGCTGGAATACAAAGTTCTGCAGCACAAAGAGCGAGGAGAGAAATACGGAAACCTACATCCTTGGGCTGAATAATCCCTCTGGCTCTTTGCCACTTCTCTTACAGTCTTAATACAAAACTTCTAAGTATTTTTCTTTTATAAAATTTACATGACATAATAAACATTGTGCATACCATACTTTATAGACACTTGTACTATAGGGATGTTGATAATTTATATAAACATTGTGCATACCATACTTTATAGACACTTGTACTATAGGGATGTTGATAATTTATATAAACATTGTGCATACCATACTTTATAGACACTTGTACTATAGGGATGTTGATAATTTATATAAACATTGTGCATACCATACTTTATAGACAC
>OX328123.1:150926576-150997881 GCA_946811695.1 Gonocerus acuteangulatus | reverse complement strand
GGGGAAGGATGATTCCATTCTTAAAGTAACTGGTAGGATTTTCTCCTCACATATTATAGTGTATTGTTATTAGCGACATAGGAGAAGTATTCTCCTTACTCTTCATTTTACTTTTATTTTAATTTATGTAAATGCCTGATGATGAATCGGATTAGCTTTGAAACTTCGCTAATAACAAAAGTTTTAAACAATTTTTAAGTTGATGGGAAGCAACTCCTGCCACTTTTTTCAAGAATATATATATATTTGTTTTCCGATTGGGACGCAAGGAACACGATTGGTCTGAGGCCCGTAGTCTCGTGGGGGCCCGCTGTCATTTTTTACTGATAAATTTATATAACAAAGTTACATACCTACCAATTTCTACTCCGGTAAATAACCAATGTATTTAATTTTATTTTCAGACATTTTTCAGTTTTACAAAATGCCATTAATAGTTTTTGGTAATGTTAATGGAGGTGTGGGTGGTTAAATGGTCCTTGAATTTATTTGGAAAGAGGCCCGTAAATCCTCTCGGAGGGCATGTCTATATATATATATATATATATATATATATATATATATATATAAATTATTGGCACTAATTTCTTTTTTTTTTTAATTTTTGCTTGTCTTTATTATAACGGATATTCTTTTTGGACAGTTTATTTCCGGCACACCTCCTAGTAATAATAGATCCTAGAATGTGTTTAGTAAGAAGATCAGAAATGAAGAAATGTTTTAATTGTAGGTTGGGAACGAGTAAAGTTATAAACATCACTGCTTTATTTTCATAGTTACAATGATGACCCCGTAATTAAAAAAAAAAAAAAAAAAATTGGTTATATGTGAAAAAAGTCCGTCTCGCAGGACTGCATCATCTTAGCGCGGTTCCGTTCATATCCCTAGTCTAATTTGGAAAGATTAAAATAGAAGCAGTTATTATTTTGGTTCCACCAGTCTTTTTTTTTAAATTAATTATTATAATGGCGTGTCAACCCTTAAGGTCACTAACGACATTCCTGTGAGTAGTAAAGTCTTGAAAGGTCATGATTTACAATCTTACCTGGAAGGGTCCGCTATACTAGAAACAGACCCGCTAGTGACAAGGTCTTGGAATCTTGGAAATCTATATTTCTAACAATAAATTGTTTTTGTTATTTTACTTAACAAGTTTTATTGTCAAATACATTATCCAACTATAAGCAATTAAAAAATAACAAGAAATAAAACAGACAAAAAGAACCATTGGAATAAACGAAATCAATTAATTTAAAGCTTTAAGCACTTTTTTCTCCGATTGACATCGCCTAATTAAAACATTCTTCAGAACCTTTTTTGTAGAGCATTTAGTAAGCTTCCGAATGGTAATCTTCCGCTTCACAAGATTGTTAACGGTTTTCGAGATACTAACGAAATTATACAAAGTTGCCAAAACTTTTTTTGTCTGTTAATAAAATATTTTATTCTAACCCTTCCTTTACTCTAAACGTAACAAAAATTTCAATATATCAGTGTTGATGAAATTCGAACATGCAGAAAATGTTTCAACTGTATCCCATAATTCTAAGTACCAAAATCAAAGACAAAGAACCCTCCCTAGGAAGGACGCTAGGCAGTTGAAAAGCTATATATCTTGGAAATCCATATCTCTAACATTAAATTGTTTTTCTTATTTTTCTTAACCTGTTTTATTTTCAAATACATTATCCAACAATAAGCAATTAAAAAAATAACAAGGAATAAAAAACAGACAAAAAGAACAGTTCGAATAAGCGAAATCAATTACTTTAAAGATTTAAGCTCTTATTTCTCCGATTGACATCGCCTAATCAAAACTTTTATTAGAACCTTTTTTTTAGAGCATTTAATAAGCTTTCTAATGGTATTCTTCCGTTTACCAAGATTTTCAACCTTTTTCGAGATATTAAGGAAAGTAAACAAAGTTACTAAAACTTTTTATGTCTGTTAATAAAATATTTTATTCTAACCCTTCCTTAACTCCAAACGTAACCAAAATTTCAACATATTAGTTTTGATGAAAGTAGAACATGCAGAAAATGTTTCAACTTAATCCCATGATTCTAAGTACCCAAACCAAAAACTGTATTCAAAAAATATTTTTCCAATTTTCTCGAAAACGGTTAAAGCTATCGCCTTGAAAATGGTTTCATTCGTTTTCCTAGCCCAGGAATTATATAAAACGAGTACTTAGAAGCTTATGAACTCAAAAACGTAAGCGTTACGATTTTTTTTTGCGCGAATTTCGCCCCAAACGCCATCTTCCAGTAGGCGGATTTTGCTGGTTAACGAACTTGACCTTTCAAATTGGACGAAGGATTTTTGTACCAAATTTCATCAAAATCGGGCCATTCGTCTTCTATCTAGAGAGCGAACAGACAAATATATATATATATATACAAATTTGAACCACCGTTATTTTCGGTCTCTAGGGGTTCTGAAACGCGAAATTTTCTAGTCGGCACTTCCGGATTGTTTCATTGTATCAACCCTATAAGCGGGGTTCCTCTCTATGGGGGAGGGAGGAACCGCGCTAAAATACAACATTTACGGACTCAACTTGGGGAGCAGGGAGACATTTTACCTGTTAGCGAGAAATCCACACTGTTCTTTATTTTTTTTTTATTTTTTTTTTTTTTTTGTTGTTTTGTGTGCTTGGACTGCCTGGGCCATTAGCACACACTGTTCTTTAATAAACGTAATTAGGGAGCATTCGCTTGTCCAATATAATACTATGAATGATTTAATGGCTAAAAGGCGCATTCGTTTTATTTATAAAAATGCCAGCAAGTGGTACATTATAAAATAGTGTAAATGTAAACTGTTACTTCCGTTTAATTGAATCAGTGTATTACAAGTTCAAGTCGCTAAATGGACTTCTATGTAAATGGAAAAGGATTTATCAGGGATCGAAACAGTTATTTTTTTAACGAAAAAGTTAAAATATAAGTAAAAAAAAAAAATATATTTAATAGTTTTATGTGTACAAGTTACTTAGGAACTCCCAAAATTAAGTAAAAGTTAATTTAATATATGTTTTTTTTTTCAATGCGAAATAAATGTTTTCAGTACCTTAATCAAGAATTTTAGGGTTTCTTAGGTGACAATACCTGAAATACTGGGCAGAAAGAAAATACACACTTCCATACCTAGTGACACAAGTATATGTTGAAGAATCTTTTTATCCCTAAAGTATATATTAAATGATTATAAATATAATCTAAATTCTTCCAAATTACGAGCTCAATTATTATTGAACTTTGATTAATTCTTTAAAAGAAGTTATAAAGCTTATTTACTGAAATATAGTTGTTGATAAAAAAAAAATTAGTAACTTTAGCTTACTCCTTTAAACTTTTTCCTATTAAGTATTTTAATAACAATTACTTTTAAACTCTTATACTTTTAAAACTTTTATTTTTTAAAAGAAAAAAATAACAGTTAAAAGAAATAATAAAATGTTATTTACGAACTATTACTTTTTGAAAAAGAAAATTAACATAAAATTTAATTTTTTTTTTTTTTTTAAATAAAAGTTAACAATTAATTTCGATCCCAGGGATATATTATTTAGAGTAATTAGTGGACGACATTAATTATAATGAAATTCAAATATTTAGCCTTCGACGGCATAAGAATTTTGACCAAAAATAGCCGTTACTTGTTCTCGATATTTAACCACTTATATAATACATGTAAATATAATTAAATTATAAAATAAAAATACTCTTGTCCTATTTTTTTGTTGAGAAAATTATTTGATTTTTGTACATTTTCCTTTTTAGTATAAATTTAGTTATTGAATTAGGACATTTGGTTCTAAAAGCAAAAATTATTTCTTCTGTTGATGTGAATTAACACTTTTAGTAATTTATATTCAATAATCCCTGCTTACAAACTTACTAATCAAAGTGCTTGTTGATGAGTATTATCCTGAACAAAAAAAGACCAATCATTACACCAATACACAGCAAACAAGTTCCCTGCGCATGACAAAATTATCATTGTTTGTTTGGCTAATCCCATTGCATACCCCACGAAGAGGCCTAGCCACATCACGAAAGCCTCATAACAAAATTATCGAGACTAGCGTGAGGCGCCGTCAAGAGGTAACAGTCAGACATCTCCAATATCAACATATGATAATTCTGACCCGTTTTTCTTCGACCAGACAAAAGGTGCAAGTCATTGAATGCTACTTTTTTTCGGGTTGTGGAGGGTGGCCCCGCCGTCACGGGTTGTTTGCTCAGGGAACACTAGTGAGCACTGTTTCTTTTACCCTTGTCGACATATTAACATAACAGTGTGTCAGAAAGCTGTAATCTCCTTTAACAAACACCATTTTTCCAGGTTATTTTTTTTCTCTCTCTTTTGTTCTACTTCTTGACTTGGCATTTTCTGAGGAGAATGTTAAACTAAATAATGACAACTGGACTCAGTTTTCCATTGTATTAACTGGATGCCTCTAACAATAACTCATTCTTCTTCATTAAACTATGCAGTATGCCTATAATTAAAATATCAAACAGTTTTATGCTTAAAATCTGAAGAAATATTGATCTTAAACGTTTTAACAGCGGTCGGCTGCTATACGACTGCTTGCCGCGTTATACTTTACATCTTAACCCTGGAACACTAACCTGCGTCATATTGACGCATATGACTGTAATCAATTGTCATTTTCTTCCGTTAAATGGGGGTAGGGCTGTCCCCCCCCCCACCTATTCCTGGAGCAACTCCCCTCCCCCCATCCAGCATGATTTCACCTCTCAGCGAGTGATTAGATAGGTGTGACCTTGATTTTCCGAGAAGACAGTGCATCAAATTGACGTGCAGGTTAGTAATACACGTAAATTTGTCTAAGTCATTATGATGCACTGTTAGTAATATTAGCATTAAGTTATTATAAATTGCATCAATTTGACACAGAGTTAGTAACGAGCACCTAAAATATAATTACACTATTAATTAATTATGTAAATGATTGAAAATTACACATTGCTAACGCAGTAAATATTTTAAAAGTCGAGAAGGCATTGGGATATTATATTATGTATTATTATTATTGTTCCAGTTATTATTTCTTGTGAATGACCATGGGCGTATATAGGGGGGGGGGCTGCAGCACCCCCCTCCCCCCCGAAATTTTTTTTGGTAGGTAAAACCTTTAAAAATAAATAAAATAAGATTACTTAGTTCATAAAAGACATTTTATTTTAGGTGTAAGCTTTTTAGTTGGCCAAAACTATTCCAAGTTCTAAAATGTTAGTATTCCAATCCCCGGAAATGTTTTTTTAAATACTTTTTTTGAAGTGTAATAATTCTTGTCTACATTCATATTTTCTTCTCTTTCTTGCATATTTTTTGTTGCTCTATGTTTTAAGTTTTAGCGCGGTTCCTCCCTCCCCCATAGGGAGGAACCCCGCTTATAAGGTTGATCTCATGACGCAATCCAGAAGTGCCGACTAGAAAATTTTGCGTTTTAGAACCCCTAGAGACCGAAAATGATGGTGGTTCAAATTTGTATATATATATATATATATATATAAATATATATATATACATATATATATATATATATACATATATATATATATATATATATATATATATATATATATATATATATACATTTGTCTGTTCGCTCTCTAGGTAGAAGACGAATGGTCCGATTTTGATGAAATTTGGTACAAAAATCCGTCGTCCAATTTGAAAGGTCAAGTTCGTTAACCAGCAAAATCCGCCCACTGGAAGATGGCGTTTGGGGCGAAATTCGCGCAAAAAAAATCGTAACGCTTACGTTTTTGAGTTCATAACCTTATAAGCGCTCGTTTTATAGGCTTCTTGGGCTAGGAAAACGAGTGAAACCATTTTCAAGGCGATAGCTTTAACCGTTTTCGAGAAAATTGGAAAAACAGTTTTTGAATACCGTTTTTGGTTTGGGTACTTAGAATCATGGGATTCAGTTGAAACATTTTCTGCATGTTCTACTTTCATTAAAACTAATATGTTGAAATTTGTGTTACGTTTGGAGTTCAGGAAGGGTTAGAATACAATTTTTTATTAACAGACATAAAAAGTTTTGGTAACTTTGCATACTTTCCTTAATATCTCGAAAAAGGTTGAGAATCTTGGTAAACGGAAGAATACCATTAGAAAGCTAACTAAATGCTCTACAAAAAAGGTTGTGATGAAAGTTTTGATTAGACGATGTCAATCGGAGAAGTAAGTGCTTAAAACTTTAAAGTAATTGATTTCAGTTATTCGAACTGTTCTTTTTGTCTGTTTTTATTCCTTGTTATTTTTTAACTGCTTATAGTTGGATAATGTATTTGATAATAAATCAGGTTAAGAAAAATAAGAAAAACAATTTAATCTTAGAGATATGGATTTCCAAGTTATAGCTTTTCAACTGCCTAACGGGGTCTTTCCTAGGGCGGGGACCCTTCCCGGTAAGATCGTAAATAAGACCTTTCTTGAAAGTAAAGATGGAACTGTCAACTTTGGTCCTCCTCTGCCTCCCGGCACTTTAATTGCTGACGAAGGCTACCAATGAGTCGCCGAAACGTCCTAAATATAGATTTTTTAACAAAAATCGTATTAATCCCAACTTTAGCCGAATCCCAACCATTCCATCTTTACTTATCACCTCGACGGCTAACTACCTAATCTTCATGCTTTCTAGAAATGTGGACCCAAAATAATAACAGCTTCTATTTTAATCATTTTAAATGAGTCTATAGATAAGAAAGGAACCGCGCTAAGATGATGCAGTTCCTGCGAGTCGGACTTTTTAATTTGTATTTTTATGTATTGAATATTGACAAATATTCATTTTTTTAACAACAGATTTCTCCATTATCACTGATAATCAAGTTCTGAGTCTTTTTCCTGTGTATACGTCAAATTGATACACAGGTTAGTAATAGTGTAGGATGAATTAGGGTTAGTGTTCGAGGGTTAAACAGATTCACACTTAACATCCCAGAAAACATTATCATTATCCCTTTATCCTCGGTTGAATATCCTACAAGTGGAAGGCTTCTTGAAAAACATTTCCTCTACAGCCTTAGAAATTGCAGTAGAGCAAACGTTATATTAAAGTTATTATTTCTAACATTAAATTTTACAGACATTAGTACTTTTCAGTTTTATCTATTATATAGATTTTTTTATGAAATTACCTAATATATATCTAATTAAAAAATTAAAATTATCATCACTATAAAAAAGTCCAGATATTTTCAGTAATATGTCTATATATATTTAACGAAAAAATGTTTAAAAAGGAAAGTTTCATTTTTACATGTTTTTTTTTTTTTTATTTAAACCGTTTTCGGGAGTATGAATTGCCTTTAGAGTGAGGCCTATGTGTATATACATAAAATATCTAATTAAAGTTAACAATAAATAATTCTTCTTCGACCACTAGATTGTGTCTCAATTAATTTAAAGTGTTAAATTAAATATTTTCACTAATAATTTCTCCAAGAAAATTCTCCGCAGTGCCTTCTGGAGAATGGTTGTTCTCTTCCCCTTGAAAGATAAACAACCCCTAAATTTGTGACAAGAATGCATGAGTATGCAGGCGGTAGGGATAGAACATCGCCACCCCTTGTTGGAAGTAAATTCGCCAAGAAAACAGGGGTAGGTGTCGAAAGGTATTGGGGGAGCTAGAAAGCAGGACCGGGTTGACCTTACACAGATCCCCGGGGCATTCTGTCTCGAATACAGATGTCACCACCCCAGGAGGATATCGAATTAAGCATGGTTCCATACGGTCAACAGATCCTCCACAAATGTTTGAGTCTTTCTTTCTCTACAGATATATATATATATATATATATATATATATATATATATATATATATATATATATATGTGTATGTATAAAAAAAAAAAAAAAAATCAGTCCCCTAACAGACCACGAGGGCCCTGAGGGGCAGATACTATAGAGGTAGGCCCATACGGCACACTAGGGAGATAGTGTGATCATTACTATGCTCCGGTTGCCTGATTTTCCCCTTGGCTGCTGAGCCAAGGGGAAATTAGCACCCAAGGTACCCATTAATAAATTTATTAAAGGCTGGGTTAGCCTAGGGACGGTCAGGAAGGCCGAATTCAACCCATGAACGAATACACTAGAAGAAAAAATCTTTAGTGGTTTCTCGGGATTTGAACTCAGGTCCACCAACTTATTAGTCCAGTGCTCTACCACTGAGCTAACCTCGCCCCATATGTATGTATGTATCTGTATAATTGTTTCGAGCACATCACCATAGTTGCGGGTGCTCATAAATAAATGAATTAAAAAAAAAATATGTCTGTGTGTGTATGTGTATGTATATGTATGAATGTATGTATATATATAGATATATGTATGTATGTGTGTGTGTAAGTATATATATATATATATATATATATATATATATATATATATATATATATATATATACATATGCTATTCGCCATAGAGGGTGACAGTAACAAAATAAATAAATGAATATATATATATATATATATATATATATATATATATATATATATGCTATTCGCCATAGAGGATGAGCATTAACAAAATAAATAAATTAATATATATATCTATATATATATAGATATATATATAGATATATATATAGATATATATAGATATATGTATATATATATATATATATATATATATATATATATATATATATAGATATAGATATAGACGTACTGCAATGTAGTAATATACACATAATGTACTTAATACATTCCAAATCGAAGGTATGCATCGCCATAATAATATAATATATTACATAATAATATTGTTTCTATATACACAATGTGTAAATGTAATTTTGTAATATCATCATTTATTGTTACAGAGTAAATCGCTAAAAGTTACGAAACTCTTAATAAATCAATATTTGTCAAGAATGCGACATATATCACACACATTTGTGACAATGTGCTTCACCTGCTTGGTGGACTTTTTATTTAAAAACTTAATGATATATTAATGTTTTTATGAAAAAAAAATCTTAAATTAGAATATAATTTACAAACTAGAAGAAGAAGTTGCGACTTAGTTAGTGGAGTTAGTGATATGTACGATGCATCCCTCTCATAGAGGAACGTCAGATGGAAGTTTGTGTGGTTTTGTATTTTGCACACTAGTTTTCATTGACAAATATTATCCGTTTGATTTATGCCTAGATAAGGGCGTGTTCTCTAGAGATATCTCCTAGTCCATCAATATTCCTAGGGGGAGGGGGGGGGTCATTAGTTATAGCTTCTCTATATGGCACTGGCTTTCAATTCATTTCTCACAGCTATTTCTGCTGTATTTAGCTTTAGGGTTGTGTTCAGGATGGTTCGTTTTAATATTCAATGAAGGAACAAGGCTTTCCACAAGCCACTGGTTAGTTGAACTATAAAATCCTGGCATTGCCACAATTCCTTCGACTTATCTGAGTAAAGGTTTTAATGTAGTTAGGGAATGGATCTGAAGACGATTCTAAGTAAAGAGCTTTCTGTGGCTTGGATTTGGATTAGAAGACTATCTGAGTAAAGGAGTTCCTGTAGCTCGGAGACGAGTATGAAGACAAATCTGAGTACCGATGCACCTACAACTGACAGAGGAAAAACAAACACAAACATCTCAATGGAGGTACCTACATTGGTCCCGGCCCGATCCGATGACCACCGATTCTCGGCCGTTCAAACTTGTTTGTTTCTAGACCGATTTCGGACGGCCGATGCAAAATTGCGCCAAACCACATATTGTGTTTCAAAAACATCTACAGCCTCAACATCTTAACCGATTTCAATGCATTTTTCTTTTTACTGAAAACTCATATGTATAATTTAGAGCAACTTTGTAAATTCACATTTTTGTTTTTTGTATCCCTTGTTTATTTAATTGCAGGGAAAGGTAAAGAAGGAATTTTCTCATCCCATGGCTCTTTGGGAAAATTCTTCGCTGCACCCTGGATGTCGGCGCTAATGGCCTAGTTGTCGAAGCACCGTAAAAAAAAAAAGAATAAATAAAAAAAAAAATATTTGCGACTAGTAGTCAGTAAAATTTTCAAATTAAATTAACTTTTTAGCTATCTTTACTTAACCTCATCTTATTTTAATAAAAAAAAACCTTTTTATTTTGTGCTCACGCGGATAGCATTAATAAAAAAAATGGTGTTGGGATTCCTTACACATTGTCTTGTTTTCAATATTTATTCAATATCGTCAACGTATTTGATGACAGATTTATATCAATGATACAAAGTAAATACATTTTTGAGGTTGATTTGCCTAACCTCTACTCAGGGCCGCCGTATCTCAGAGCCGGGCCCAGGACCAGATCACGGGCCCCCACTTCTTAGAGCCAGACTGAAAATTTTAGTACTTTGCTATAGGACTTGGGAAATTTCTCAAAAACAAAACTTTATGTATTTGGCGGAAGTACAGGAAGAGGAAGTGAATTGCTTCGCCGTCTTTCCCATCAGACCCGGCCTGTGCCCTTCTTATCTTTAAACTCAAAGTAAACATCGACCGATTATCGGTGCAGAAAAGATAACTTTCGGTACTAGTAGTTTTATTACGACGCGTAATGAAATATACTATTCTGGGACTGCACTTGTTTAGTCGTTTATGTACATTATAAAAAATATAGATCCCATTCCAATAAATATAGGCTACGGCCGTCTACATTTCTAAACCCCATTCTTTTTACAAGCTCATAACCTATACATTTTTTTCCAATTAGCAAGGCCCGGCGCGGGCCCCCACGGCGCCCGGGCCCGGGACAACAGTACCCGGCAGTCCCCCCCCCCCATGTGGCTGCCCTGCCTCTACTAACTTCAATGATTGAGCATAGCTCACCTATTGGTAAACAGTTGTACCAACCAATATTAGGTTCCATAGCCGATGGCTGTTTCTAGATGCTTAACATAATAACCCTGTCTATCCTAGCTCAATATGTAGTGATAGTAATGACCAATCAGTGAGATTCAATCATATACTTCATTAAGCTATATTATTCTAATATTCAAATAACTGCTCACTGAGAATTTCAAGAAATAAAGGTTTTTGGGAGGGTTCGTTAAGAGTCGAGAGGTGTGTGTAAATATTTTTTATAAATTCAATTCACTGATTATTTGACAACTTCAATATTTTCAAGCAGATTTCTTTGGAAAAAAAAAACGAACAGAAAACATAAATAGTATTCCATTAGTTATAAATTATTTTTTTGATTTAATTTATAGTTTTTTCATTGTATTTTACAAACTGTGCATGTAAATTTTGTACAGTAATGGACTTGAGGGATAGTACTACCTTGTGTGATCAAAATCAAAATCATTTTCTCCAATTTATGGCTACCAAATAAATGAATGTTTTTCAATTATTTTTGTTCTAAAGTTTATATGGGATGTTAGACTATCTAGAACAAGAATGTTTTAATTCTTCGAAAGATACATGGCGGCGCTTAGTCTGTCGAACGGAAACCCTCACGGGCGATAGTCTGCGGGCGGCAACTTTTGATCTAGAGCATTAAACTAAAATTATTTTGAAAGAAGAAGGTTAAATGTAGTAATTGGATCGCGACTTTAGTTGAAAAATCGAATTTTCGGCACATTTAAAATCTGTCCGGGCATTTAAACACCCATGGATACAATTTTTGATAAGTTACGGAAAATAGTAAAAAAAAAAAAAAAAAAAAAAAAAAAAAAATGCAAGGTACGTAGTTATTACCCCTTGAAGAGGTTCTGAGTAAAAGACCTTTCAACATTATTCTTGGTGATCGTCAGACGACAATAATGTCATTTCTTGAGGGCTACTAAAAACTGAGGGCTGCTCGGCAGATGGCTGGTGTAAAAGATTGCTTCTGAACGGTTTTGATCGATGAGGCCATCTTCTGAGTCGCTTATGAGCGGATAGTTTTCTGTCATTTTTGGAGTACATCTATATCAAAAGGACATTGATTTATTTATCATATTTTTATTGTCTTTTTTTTAGTTGTTATCAAGGCAATGGAAACTGAAAGTATTTTAAGACCTTATTTCTTCCAATGTGACCGTCCCATGGAATATTGCTTTAGAAACTTTGTTTTAGAGAATTTAGTACGTTTTCGAATGGTCGCTTCCCACCTACCACGATTTCCTATCCGTTTTAAATATATTAATGGAAATATACGAAGTTACCAAAAATGTTCTGTTATTACTTTTTTTTTTTTTTTTTTTTTTTCATATTGATAATACTTCCTATCATTAAACATAAATTTAAACACTTTAGTCTGGATTAACTTCAAACATGCAGAAAACATTTCAGCTGAATTCAATGAATCAATGTTCCCAAACGGAAAAAACGATTCAAATCTAGTCTGTCACTATTCTCGAAAACTGTTCCAGGGATCACCTTAAAAATGGTTTCACTCGCTTTTCTATATTTTAGAACCTAGATAAAAAGTATCTGTAAGCCTTCAAACGAAAATTCCTAAGCGCAACATTTTTTTTTCGCGCGTACTTTGCCTGTAAAATACTGTTCCATTAAGCGGATTCTGCTGCGACTCTTGAAATTAAACAAAGCATTATTGGACCAAATTTCATACATACGTGTATATATATATATATATGTATATATATATATATATTCAAATTTAAACCACCGTTATTTTCGTGATCTATAAGTTCTAAAGCGTAAAAAATGTGGGCATTTTTTTCGCATTAGAATAACCCTGCACTGTGTGACTTTTCCATTTCATTATGCAACAAGTATTTTGTTATTCGTGATATATGAGCAGTTGAATATTAACATAAGTTAAACATAATTAAACAATAAATGAGGAAATACAAAATTGACATAAATAACACTGAAACTATAAAATCATACCATAAATTATTATTTATTTATTTTTTATTTGTAACGCTTCATGACATTGTGTGTCATATATTTTAATACCTTGTTAAAAATTAATAAATTCATTAGAAATTAATAAAATTAACTTAATCTTTGTAATCGTACATTTTATTAAAAAATAAATTTGATTCCTATTATTTATGATAATAAATTATTTTTGCATGCTGATATTACTTATTCCTTTACTTTTTGTGTAACTTTGTTTTATAGGCCAATTTAATTTGTATAGCTCTGTTGAAGGTATGAAGATACAAGTCAAAAAGTTGGCACTACTGCTTTCCATATAAACAAATTCAAATTATTTCGCGTTATATCCGACCTCGCTCCAGGGGGGTGAATTAATTAATTGAATAAATAAATTAATTAATAATACCTTTTGAGTGGCAAATTAACTATGTTATAGAAGCTACACCTAAACATTTTCTGATATATCCCATTCTAAATAAGGAAAGCAGAGTTAGTGGGTCGTGAAATTGAAACAAGTTCCTACATCCCTTCAAACTTTTTTGGCTCGAGTCCTTTGGAACATTTGCGGGAAATTCATGCCGGATTAATTTTCCAGAACCGGCTGTACCATTCCCAGAATTTCCTCGATTTCCCCCCAAATCCGGGAAATGTTTGGGCTTCCTAATTAAGCCTATCCTAATTGCTGATGTTTATTAAACATCCCCAAAATGGGTCTCAAGTTGTCTACATTAAATAATCTTGCCTCCAATTAAATCTACCTTTATCTTCAACTTGTATATCTTCCTTGTTTCAAAAGTAACTAGAACCTTATAGCAGTGTTCATCTTCTGAGTATAAACTTAAGTAACATATTTCTGTGACACTGGATTTAAAATATTTCATTATAATAAGCAGCCCTGGTTTATTAATCTGAATCTCATAATGTCTTTACGAGATCCAAAGGACAAATATTTCTTAAAGACTTGCAGATTCTTGGTGCAGAATTTCAAGAAGTCCAACTCACACGAAGTATTCGAACGTTCCTCAACTTATTGAGTGAAATACTATTTTACATCATCTTCAATATTATTGTGTTAAACAATGCTATTGTCACATACCAAATTCAAAATTAACATAAATTGTTACGGCTTTTGGTCTCCTGGCCTTAATGAACTGGTGTTATTAAACAGCCTGTGAAAAAGTCCATTTTATGAAAGTAAGCAGCTTGCAGTAAATGCGTTATCTCAGCGACTGTCCGTTCTTGGCACTTAGTTTCATTTTGGACAGTTTAGAATGGAAACAGTAAGGTATTGTTTTGATCAGTTTGAAAAAGAAAATATAAACATGTGCAAGGATGGAAAATTAAATTTCAAAAAGGAGCAAGATTTCAGGAGGAAACTGAGCGTACCCTAAGTGAAAATTACTCCCCCCGCCCTTCTCAGCTTTCTCATTTACCTACCTTGTTTTACTAAAATACTCATTTTACGATTAAACGCAAAGAAAAAAAAATTAAACTTGAGGCAAACTGAGAAAACAAAAGATAGTTAAAAAGAAAAAACCGACATTTTAGAATTTTAAGCGCCGATTTCATTAAACGAAAGCTCTTTATCGAAAATTGTGTCCGTTTTTGTAGAAATTTTAATAATATTTAGAATATCTTCTTTAGATTTACTACGATTTCCTTACTGGTTTCAAGATATAAAGAAATTTATGCGGAAATCCCAGGAGATATCTAGTTTATTTGCACGTTTCTCAGCAGTTGTAGATATGGCCTTGAAAATGGTTTCAATAGTTGCCGTAAAGCATAGCCTAACGCAAAAATAATAATAATAAGTATGTAATAATGAAATATAGATTACTTAGTGTATAATAAAGGGTTGACAGGGTTAAACAAAAAAATCTTGATTACAGATGATTTGATTCATTAATCTTGTTCTGCAAAATGTATCAAAGTTAGAACGTTTCGAGGAGGGTGTGAGGTGCGATATGGTACCCAAAGCAGATCTTTTATGTGGCGCGCTAAAATACCAAAATTAGAATTTTGAGTGAACGTAGTAGTGAGGCGCGATAAGGTACCCAAATTGAGAAAAGATTATTTGGCGAGTTAATTTACCAAAATGGAAACTTTGAGGAAATATTGTTCGGCACGTTAAGATGGCAAAATTAGAACTAACTTCCCGGAAAGATATAATTACAAAGTGAGTCAGTAATAAGAAACATCACAGTCTTAACTATTTCTTATTCAAAACTCTACTTAGGTACATATATTGACAAAACTCTAAAAGATCTTCTTACTTATGCAACATTCACTCGCATGAAAATCAAATAGAATTCTTCACAATATGCTGGAAAATGAACTTTACGAACAATAAATTAAGCCTCTAAGAGATTGCTGGCTATAGAATCCTGTTTGGAGATAAAGGAGCTTGCCGATAAGAAAGTCCTTGATATTGACCGATATAAGACGAAGCAGCTGATTTGAGGACCTAGTCGAGTGTGTTTGGCGAGATCTTCACCACCTCGCCAATAGTCAGCTGGTGTTTACTCCTATCCCCACTTCTACCTGGCTACTGCTTCTTCAGCAGCCCACTCCCATTGGAAATAGGAAGTCTCACCCCCCCCCCCCCCCTCTCACTCGCCATTATTACCTCAAAAATTCATTGAGATGAGGAGGAGGTCTACATGATCTTTCTTAGAATGAATCATTTCTTTATTAATTAATTATCAGATGGTGATCCTAATTTTCTAGTATATTTATATGAGCCAGAAAGTCAGATTGGAACAAAAACACTAACTTTCTACACTACTTCTTTAGTGTGCCCTACATGTTTCGCGTTCCTATGTCACCTCTTCAGGAGCTCATAAGGTAATATTCAATTAGTGCCTACGCTACCGAGAACCTTACGCAGGTAGGGCCACGTCTAGACATGGCACTTGAAATGAAATGAAATGAAATGAAATGAAATGAAAACCTTTTATTTATGCTAAACAACTTACATTAGTTAAACAATTTACGATATAGATATATACATTTATTTATTTTATTTATTTATTTTTTTTTTTATTTTTTTTTTTCTTAACATTAAATCATAATTGGACTTCTTTTTCTTAAAATTAATTGTCACTCAATTTAAGCATAAAATCAGCTAATGCTGAGGTTTGAGTCCGGTTTGTGTTGTTATAGGTCTTGTAGCCAGACTAGATAGTGGACGTTGCCAAGTCTCTTCCATTCCTTCCTTTCCTCTGCAACTCTTCTCCAGGTTACCCCACCACAGGTCTTCCTCATCTCTGCATCCCATGGGGTTTCTGGCCTTCCTGGTCGTCTTTTCTTATCCCTTGGGTACCATTCAAACACTTTTTGGGCCCATGTGTTGGGTGTTTTCCTCATTATATGCCCTGCCCAAGACCACTTCCTGTAGTGAATTCTCTCTATTATGTCTGGGAATCCTGTGCTTCTCCTAATCCATTTCCTTGTCTTCCTGTCTTTCCTGGTGATTCCAAGGATGTACCTCTCCATAGCTCTCTCCGTCACTCTAAGTTTTTGGATTACCTTGCTGTTTATGCACCAGGTCTCGCATCCGTAGATCATGGTTGATAGCACGGTGCTTTCCCACAGCTTCCGCTTTATATCTGAATTTGCTTGGGACTTGAATAAGTACCTGTGCTTCAATAATGCTTTCCAGCCTTGCGCACACCTACGGGATATCTCGCCTAGCTGACTATTGGTATCAACCAGTTGTCCAAGGTAGATAATTCTGTCGACTTCTTCTATCCTGACATCTCCAAGAACCACATCCCCTGAAGAGTTGATGTTTAAGACTTTACACTTACTCAAGTTAAGCCTTAAGCCTATTTTCTCTCCAGCACCTATCAGCTCCTTTGCCATAGTCGCAATTTCTTGAATCGACTTCCCGATAATGAGAGTATCATCAGCAAATTCCAGATGGTTGAGAAACTCTCCATCTATATTTATGCCAAATTCATTCCATTCCAGGGCGTCAATAACGTCATGCAAAACAGCATTAAAAAGTTTTGGTGAGAAAATATCTCTTTGCCTAACTCCTTTGGCTACAGGAATTTGGACCTGTTGTTTTCCTAACTTATATATTGCCTGGCTCTTTTTGTACATTTCCTGTATCAGTTTTAGGATTCTTTTATTTAACTGCCTTTTCTTCAGACTTTGCATTATGGCAGTAATCTTTATGCTGTCAAAAGCTTTCTCATAATCGAGAAACAGCAGGCATAATGGCATCCCATAATCCTTTGCTTTCCTAATTAATTGGTTAACGGTGAATATGTGGTCAATAGTAGAAAAGCCACGTCTGAAGCCTACTTGGTTCATCGTTATGCCTATGTCTAGATCCGTGCTAATTCTGTTATATAAGACTTTTGCAAAGACTTTATACATACAATTGAGAAGGCTTAGAGGCCTGTAATTTCTTAGGTCACGCTTGTCTCCTTTTTTGTGAAGAAGGATCAGTTGTGCTGTGCTCCATTCATCAGGAAATGTTGAATTCTCCAGACATTGGTTAAAAATGTTTTTTAATTTCCATACAGCTGTTTCACCTCCTGCTTTCATCATCTCCGATGTGAGACCGTCTAATCCCCCTGCTTTGCCATCTTTCATACACCTTACAGCTTCTTCAACTTCTTCGAATCTAATCTCTTCTTCTTCCTTGTTCCATACATCTACCGTAATATCTTCCTCATCAGTTTCTTCATCTCGATACAGATTAGAGTAGTAGTTCTTAATTCTGTCTAGAATACTGTCAATGTCCGTGAGTTCTTGGCCTTTATCGTTAAAAACTTTTGTAATTCGCTCTTTTGGTGCTCCGGGTTGGTACAATTTTGTTCCTTCAGATATTGCTGTCTCCAACTTCTTTGTTTTGGTTTCATCGAGTAGTTGAGCTATATTCTTTCTTATAGTTTTTGAGAGCTCAGTATATTCTATTGACAAGTTATTAGCTTTTTTCAATTTCCTTCTTTTATTCATTAAGTTTTTAATATTTGCTGGGAGGTGACGGTAACTGTTTTTTGGTTTCCTTATTTCTCCTATAATTTCATTATGAGTATCCAGAAGGGCATTTGTTAATTGACTTATTCCATTTATCACTTGACCTGTCTCTTCACTGCCCAACTTTTCGTGTAATCTTGCTTCAAAATTGTTTTCAATTAGAGTTGACGTCAATAATCTTCTTCCTCTTGATTTCGGGCGGGTTTTCTTCTTATTTGGATTGAGTTTTATTGCTGCTCCTACCGGTCTGTGATCACTGCTAATATCGATTTCCTCAACTACCTTGACTCCCTTCACCATCTCCTTGTCTTTTGTCAGGATAAAGTCTATTTCGTTCCTTGTAGCTTTATTAGGAGCTTCCCAGGTCCACTTGTTTTCAAACGGGTGATTGAAGAAGCTGTTCATAATGTATAGATTGTTTCCTTCAGCGAATTCTATTAACCTATCGCCTCTTTCATTTCTATCCCCCACTCCGTACCTTCCCATGCATTTTTCTCCAATTCTGCTTCCTATTTTTGCATTAAAATCTCCAATAACGAATGTCTTGTGGCATGGTTTAATATCTAATGCTCCTTGGAGGTTAAAATAAAACTCTTCAATGTCTTCATCGCTTGCCTGTGAAGTTGGTGCATAGGCTTGAATTATTTTTAATAGCTGGTTTGATAAACTAATTGCAATGGTGCTCACTCGGTGGGAAAATGTTTTAAAGGATTTTACTTCAATATTTTTTTCATTGTTGATTAGGAAGCCTGTACCTCCTGTTCCCTCTTTTTCTCCATTGTAATATAAAGAGTAGCCTTCATCATACTTCCAACAGCCGCATCCTTCCCTCCTTACCTCTGCTAGGCCTACTATCGTCCAATCAATGTTGTGGAGTTCGTTTGTTAATTCTACCAGTCTACTTTCACCTTTCAAGGATCTACAATTATATGTTATTAATTCCCATTTTGTTGTGTTATTGATGCTTTCCCTAGTTTTGCTCCTGAAGCTTTCCTGGTTTGTTTTTGCACAATTTAATTGCTACTTGTTACAAGTTTTGTGTTGTTCTTTTTCCTTTTTATATTTATCCTTACTCTTGGTCCTTGTATCTTCCTCTGTGGCCTTTAACTCCTCAGTCTTATTTAATGAGATCTTTTTTGAAGTTTCTTCATGGGCCATTTCATGTGCTATGTCAGTATTTAACGGCTGACTTATGTCAAAGTCTTTAGAAGTATGGGAGGAGGTCTGGAGTGGCTCTTTGAGGGTTTTTTGAAAGTAGCGGTCTAAACTACTTCCTCTCTGTCCAAAAGCACAAATTCTTTTGTCCATCTTCTTTTTTGATTCATGAATTGGGGATGACTCCTCGTCGCTGCGCTGCCTTTTTTGTTTTGCTGAATCTTCTTCGTCTTCTAGTTCATTGAGGTTGTATAATTTGCCCTCAACTAGCAGCTTATCATACCGTATAGAAGCTCTAAGGCCGTTTTCTTTTTTCATCACCAAATATTTAAATAGCTTCGCCCTTACTAGACGAACTTCCTTAGGTAGATCTTCTTTGATTACAACTGTTTTAAATTTTTCACTGCTGGACAGTTTACTTTTTTGTTTTAACTTCTTTAGTGTGCCCTACATGTTTCGCGTTCCTATGTCACCTCTTCAGGAGCTCATAAGGTAATATTCAATTAGTGCCTACGCTACCGAGAACCTTACGCAGGTAGGGCCACGTCTAGACATGGCACTTATCACCCTGTATTTATTCATTCAATAACTCTCTTTATGTTACAGATATTAAAATTTTGTATCCATCTGCCATTAATTTAGTCTCAAAATGAAAGACAAATTTACCTTATGTATCGTCACATTTACCTTATGTATAAGAAAAGGCATCAGCCCTATCCAGGCTAGTGAGAAGAGTGGTAACCTGTAGATAACCCGTCCTAAAATTCGTAGTAAATAATAATAATGGACGTTAAAATTAAAATGTATGTATCGTCATTTGTTAATTTACAGGTGATCTATGGTCACTATGACAATAAATGCGAGTGGGTATGAAGCGAGTTTTCAAGTGGTTTATGACTTTTCCTCGTCTTATGTTATTCATAAACCGATGAATAAGTAATATTGAAATTAAGGTTTTGTTGTTTTTACTTACTGATTTAAAACAAACTATTGAAGGCCCGGTGGCTAAGGTCGTGGGTTCGATTCCCACTAGGGGTGGGGCTTTCCATTCGAAAAAAGAAAAGGTATCGCCCGTATCCTAGCTGGAAAAGGGTGGTAACCGATAAATAACCTGTCCCAAAGTCCATTGTTAATAATAAATGAACGTTAAAAATTATATAAAGAAATAAACAAACTATAGTGAAATTAAAATCATAATGAATAAATTAAAAATGATATGTGACGATATATTTGGTAATAATGACGTCAGTAATGGTACATGACGTTTGCTAGAGCGTCCTTACCCAAAAGCTCAAATGCAGTGGCTCTCTCAGGATGAATTACTAACGGAAATCCTTCAGTTGTTGAAATAGGAAAAGGTCTAAATGACGAAAACCTTCTTCCTTCGTCGAGCCTTCAGTTGTTGAAATAGGAAAAGGTCTAAATGACGAAAACCTTCTTCTTTCTTTGAGCCTTCAGTTGTTGAAATAAGAAAAGGTCTAAATTACGAAAACCTTCTTCTTACTTTAAGCCTTTTGTTGTTGAAATAGGGAAAGGTCTAAATGACGAAAACCGTCTTCTTTCTTTGACCCTTGAGTCGTTGTAATAGGAAAAGGTCTAAATAACGAAAAGCTTCTTCGTTCGTTAATCGTTAAACCTTTACTTGTTGTAATTTAAAAAAGGCTAAATGACGAAAAGCGTCTTCGCTTTTTTTTTTTTTTTTACATTGCTGAATGAAATTCAACCCTTACAGACTACCAGAATTATTCTCCTCAGTGCAAATAATTATTTTGTAATTTCGGTAATAATACTTAGGTACGATCGGCTTCTCCAAGTTCCACATGGACACCTTTTCCCATCAATCCATAGGCTATTAATATACTATAGAGGAATAACAACAAGAAAAAAATCACTTTGTTGATCAAAATGCCTGACTTTGTTCTCTATTTATTTTCCATGAGGTATTTAGACATCAAATAAACAACGAGCGATTACTCCATGGAGCTTATGGACGTTACCATGATCATCAAAGCATACGGTGTCGATTCTAATCTCTGCCGCTGGACTGGTCACCCATTCTGCGGGCAATATTTCTGATAATCCAGCGAGGGCAGACGTTCGGATTGATCAACTTGGCGGAAGTGGCGTGCATAACCGATAAGTAAATTCAACATGAATATGTTCTCTCTAGTAGATAAATTGAGTGGAGGGCTAGTTTTAACATAATTAATTCATTTTTTTTTACTGTGTTTCGATTATTGATGAAAGGTTGAAATCATGTCGAAACGTTCGAAAAAAAAAAAAAAAATTAACGTATAATGGCCGAACAAGAACAGTTTCCATATTTACTTTGTAATTATAGATTATCATAATTATTTATGCAAATTCTCGGATTCAAATTATTAATTTTACTTGACAAATGAATATTATCAAAACGGGAAAGGAATTTTTTGGCTTGCTTCAGAATTACGCTAAGTATTTGGAGAAGCTGAGCGAATGTACAACCCCCCCCCCCCACTCCCTGAATGAAGTTTATTATTGCGTTCAAAAATAAAAACAAAAAAACAATATAGTTTTATAGTTTGGAATAATACCTCTCAAAACCATTCGTATTTTTTTTATATCAAAATTGAGATTATATTTTACTAGAAAAAAACAACACACTTCTGCCTATGCCTAAAAGTTTTTTTTAATCTAGCAGCGGATGGTAAAAAAACCTATGAGTCCTACACATTAGGAAGGTTTGCAGCCCTTCCTAATCATCTCAACGGGCTTTTAATGAGAAATCCCTACTGCAGGAGGTAATCGAACCCCCATTTACCGAGAATTCAAGGCGATGGTATCTAGACTACGGGGAAACTCTACTACAATAAACTTAATATCATGGGCGTATAAAGGAAATAATTTCGGGGGGTGGGCTGAGACCATTTCCGGGTTATGGAATACAAAAAATTTAGAACTTGGAATAGTTTTAGGCATCTAAAACGCTATTACGCCTAAAATAAACTATTTTTTATTAGCTAAGTGATCTTGTTTAATTTATTTTTAAGGTTTTTATGACACATTTTTACAATAAAATGTAAATTTGGGGCGGGGGCTGTAGCCCCCTCAGGCTCCCCCTTATTTACGCCCATATACAACTATTACAAATATTTTCAAAGTCATTTGTTTCATATTGTTAGTTAAATTTATAATTACTTGAGAACAACCATTTATTTTCCTTTTTAGATTTATTAAATAAGGTTAGAGTTAAAGAATTTTATTGTACAAAAATATAAAACAAATTTTACAATTAAAGTAATGCTAGTATCCAAGCTGTGGCTTTTATAACTAATCTAAATTACCTATATCTATTTAATTTTTATAATTAAAATATTAAAAGGGAAACATACAAAAAAAAAAAAAAAAAAAAAAAAAAAAAAACCCTATGCACATAAGCTTACAAAGTAATATGCTTAATCCTCTTACATTTGTATCGCTTATAATTTAGGCTGTCACAATTATAGGAAACTATATCAGCAATATGCTGATACATACTTTTTCGACATGATACAAAGAATTTAATTATGTACTGACTTATTGTAGGAAAGTCAAGAACTTCAAGCATATGTCCATGATAGGGGTCCATCGGGGAAAAGAACTAATGAATCTCAAGCATTTATTTTGAGTCATCTGTAATTTTCTCTGGGGGGGGGCGAGGTTAGCTCAGTGGTAGAGCACTGGACTAATAATCTTTAGGACCTGAGTTCAAATCCCGAGTAAGCACTAAAGATTTGTTCTTGTAGTGTCTTTGTTCATGGGTTGAATTCGGCCTCCCTGGCCGTCCCTAGGCCAAGCCAGACTTTAATTAACTTATTAATGGGTACCTTGGTGCTAACGACCCTAGCAGTCGAAGCAGCTAGTGGAAAATCAGGCGGACGGAGCACTGACAACACTACCTCCCTAGTGTGCCGTATCGTCATGAATCAGATACCTCTATAGTATCTGCCCCTCAGGGCCCTCGTGGCCTGTTACGGGACTGATTTTTTTTTTCCGTACAGTAACATAGGCCTAATGTATAAGTAATAAATTAGTGTTTTTTTGTTTTTGTTTTTTTTGTTTTTGTTTTTTTAATTATGCTTAATCCTGAGTTTCTATTCATTACAGGAAATAAGCATTGCATTATAGCAATAGCCTTATTACATGGGATGTTGATATGGTTCGTCAGAGTGGAGTCCAGTTTAAATAAGGTATCATTTAAAAAGCTACTTGATTGGTAGTATATACATACATATGTATAAACTACATTGCTGTTGATTGTAAAACACATTTACAATCAACAGTAAATAGGAGTAAATAGGAGGGTGTAATGTTGCCGAAGACTAGAAGTGTCTTAACTAGAAGACATCACCGAATCAGCAAAAGACTTTTACTGTTCGGAAAGTAAGGTCCTCGGTTACGATCTGCCATTCTAGAAGCAGACAGTCAAGACACGTCCTAGCAGACACACTACGAATCTTAGAAAACATCTATCCGTTCTATAAACCTTAATACATCTACATGAAGACCTGATTCAGGATAAAATACTATTTATATCAATTATAATTTCTACAAATTCCTCGCCATACCAAAACGTTAAACACCGTAAGAAGCCGGTACAACAACTTAGTTAACCTGAATCTCGGTGAAAACAAAAAACGTTGATCTCTGTCAATATTTTGGGAAAACTCGAAATCGGAAACCTATTTCTTTCAGTTATATATAAAAAAAAACTAAATTTAGGTTACCAACTTTTTCTAGCCAGGACAGTGCTGATGCCTTTTCTTTTTTTTTAAAGAAAAGACACCACCCCATAGTGGGACTCGAACCCACGACCCTTCGGCACGGAGTGTTAAGTGCTCACGCCTTAACACTCTCTGCCACCAGGCCTCCACCCTTTAATAATAATAATAAACATATTTTTTTTTTAATAAACTATAATGTCCATTATCTCTCTTCTTTAGCTTTATTAAGAGCCCAATACGGCATAGTCTCATAAAGTAGGCGTTTTTCCTTAAAATTGTTATGTACTTTTCTGAAACAATATATAAAGCCATGATGGAAGATAATCAATCTATCTCATACCAATATCACTAAAATAGTACTGCCTAATTTATCATAAGGTAATATATTTACTGCCTAATTTATCATAAGGTAATATATTTACTGCCTAATTTATCATAAGGTAATATATTTACTGCCTAATTTATCATAAGGTAATATATTTACTGCCTAATTTATCATAAGGTAATATATTTACTGCCTAATTTATCATAAGGTAATATATTTACTGCCTAATTTATCATAAAAAAAAAAAAATCAGTCCCGTAACAGGCCACGAGGGCCCTAAGGGGCAGATACTATAGAGGTATCTGATTCATGACCATACGGCACACTAGGGAGATAGTATGGTCAGTACTATGCTCCAGCCGCCTGATTTTCCCCTGGCTGCTTCGACTGCTAGAGTCATTAGCAACCAAGGTACCCATTATTAATTTAATTAAAGGCTGGGTTGGCCTAGGGACGGCCAGGGAGGCCGAATTTAACCCACGAACGAAGACACTAGAAGAAAAAATCTTAAGTGCTTGCTCGGGATTTGAACTCAGGTCCTCCAACTTATTAGTCCAGTGCTCTACCACTGAGCTAACCTCGCCCCCGCTTAATTTATCATAAGGTAATATATTTACTGCCTAATTTATCATAAGGTAATATATTTACTGCCTAATTTATCATAAGGTAATATATTTACTAAGTTATTTAAAATATCTTTATTTTTATATTATACTAGTTGTTACCCGTCGTGCCCTGCTATCCCTATTTTCTGCAACGAGAAAAAAAATTAGAAAACGAATAAATAATATTAAAATCTAATAAGACATATCTGTAACTGTTCGGGTTCACAGTTTGGAACCTGTGACCTCCGCATTGTGTGTCCTAGACGATTTTGACCTAGCCTATGATTTAACTGTGTGGGAAATTTCATTCCCTCGATCAAGGCCTATCTTTGTGCGAAGTTTGGTCAAAATCGGTCAAACGGTGTGGATTTGAGGAACAAAAAAACGGACAAGAAGACAGACAAACGCCTGATTTTTGTATGTATATTTATAGATTAGATTTGTGGAGTATTAATCGAAAAATAGCTGAACATCTTAAACGTTTTTATTTTTTTTCGGCAGACTATCTGCTTAAGACTAATTATTTTTGTAGTAAATTTCATCAGAATCATCGTTTACAAACAGAGGTATACATATTTGTTACCGTCGACGAACATTAACAAGTTCCATCTGTATTGGAAGATTTCGACTTCCGGCAGTCACTATTGTGGGATTTCGACATTAGAAAGAAAGGAATACCACTGAAATGGTAGTACAACCGCAAATCTTTAAAATGTTTATCAAATATAAATACTTTATAAAAATCTTTCCTAATCTCGTTTGCTATCAGTATTTACAGGCACACGGACCTCTTCCATAAGGGGAATTACAGGAAAACGTTTTTGCTTCCCAGATATGCAAATGTATCGATTATTCTAAATTAATATTGATATATACATGCGAACAACCTTGGAATTTTATCTTTTTACGACCGGGGTTCTAGGACTTTTTTTTAATCCGTTATACCCTTTTAACAATGCACGCTAATTTATTTTTCTTTCTATGCATTTGCATTTTTATTCGACAGATAACTATCTGCTAGCGTGAATCGTAAAACCGGTGAGTAGCTTACGGGTTACCACCCCCGCCTGGTCGTGTGACTCATGTAAACCTTTCCCATTAATGGAAACTTAAATCTTCATCTACTTTTCTACCCCCCCCCCCCCTTATTATTATTTTTCGCTGGAACGGAAAAAATGAATTAAACTCTTTAATTTTATTGAATTTCAGTGTAAATCACCTTTTAAAACTTGGTACTCACCTGACGAATAACTTAGAAATCAAGAATAGAGTTTCGAAAAATATAAATTCTTATACATTTTCAAGCAAAAAGATTCATAAACCTGAGCCTCAGGATTTAGAGTAGCTATGAAAAACACAAACAGAAAAAGTGTAAGACTTCTTCTTCTGCAATATTCACCCCGAAATCTACGTTCAAAACCAATACCTTCATCTCGATCCATCGTAGGCTGTAAATCCTATACGAGGCACGTGCTGTTGGTATTGTAAGAGGGTGGCAACCTGTAGATAGCCTGGCGTTAATAACCCAATAGTTAATACGCGGTAAAACACGAATATATATATTTAGATGGAACGGCATTTTTCTCCAGCGGTGGTACTCCTCCTCACTTCTTCCTGGAATATTTCGATGGGTTCATCTCCATCTTCGTCAGCCAGGTACTTGTTTCTTCCTCGGTGGTTGCCAAGGGAATGAAATTTTTCTCGATCTGGGCGCCCTTTCTACTCTCTAGCCCCAGTATCGGCGGACCAATGGTGTTGAATCTCCCTGGTGTAGTTGGGATTCTGTCAGTTAGTAGCGCTGATGGTATTGCGTCTTCTTTCCTCCTGTATTTTCCTCGCCGTAAGGTTTACTATGCTTGATGTTCATTTTTCGTCGCTGGGATGATATTTTTAGATGGAACGGCATTTTTCTCCAGCGGTGGTACTCCTCCTCACTTCTTCCTGGGATATTTCGATGGGTTCATCTCCATCTTCGTCAGCCAGGTACTTGTTTCTTCCTAGGTGGTTACCAAGGTGCTTAGTTATGCAGCTCCTGCGTGACGGACTTTATTGAATGTCCTCAATGGACAAAACTCGTTTTATTGGGCAGGCATTTTTTTGATTGGACCAGAACTCGTCTAAGCAAAACTTAGTTTGTTATATCAGTTTTATTCTAATTCTATGTGAACAATGGATGAAAAAGCTAAATAGGATGAAAAGTAAATAGAATTTTATTCAAACATTACATTAAACTAAGAAGATAAATAAATTCAATATAATTCTACATCTAATTCTGCTTCAAAGAAACTATCATACCTTCCGTTAATTTATAAACAGTTCTATAAAAGTTAATTACTTGTGAAAACCTTTATCCAGATTCTTTTTTAAAGAAAACCTGTATCGGAATAAGTTCTTTTTGAACAAACTATCAATATTCCCCAGGATAAATATAAGGCACAGATTTTTTTTCTGGATGATTTAATCTGTTCATTACTTTAGAAATAACCAAAACGAAACAAATATATCAATAACTCTTTATATATATATATATATATATATATATATATATATATATATATATATATATATATATAGCATTTCCAAGTCTATTTGAACCTTTTCCAAGTCAACTGTAACTTTTTCCAAATCAAATGTCACCCTTTCCAATTCAAATGTAAACCTTTCCAAATCAGTAGAAACGCTTCCATTTCAATTGTCACCATTGAAATTTTTTGCAAATTGACCGTAATGGGGAATGGGCGAATTGAGGGCCTCAAAACTCAACGGGATAAATCATGAAAATATTTTTTATAAAAAAAAAAAAAAATAAAAAAAAAAAAAAAAAAAAAGATCTCGATAGTGACCTAAATGTCTATGCATCGTTAAAAAATAAATAAATAAAATAAAAAAATCGATCTCGCTAGTGACCTAAACGTCTGAGTCGTTAAAAAAAATCGATCTCGCTAGTGACCTAAATGTCTGTGTACATTACACTTAAAGTTTTACCTTTAGGTAAAACTGAAGTTGAGCGTCCTCAAAACCGATTTCTTTCAAATTTTGTACAATAACGTATTTTAATGCACTAAACACGAATCCGTTAAAAAAAAGTTCGCTTTCAACTAGGAAAGAAGTTATTAAGAACTAACGTTTTTTAACGGATTCGTGTTTAGTGTATCAAAATACGTTATTGTACAAAATTTGAAAGGAATCGGTTTTGAGGACGCTCAACTTCAGTTTTACCTAAAGTTGCATTTGAATTGGAAAGGGTGACATTTGATTTGGAAAGGGTGACATTTGATTTGGAAAGGGTGACATTTGATTTGGAAAAGGTTACTATTTACTTTTACATTCTTTATGGTCAAAGATTACAATATGCGTAAAATATCAATGCAATTAATGTAATGTGTACATATTAATTGGCCTTTTCGAATAACGGAAAACTTGTCACTTTCTATTGCTAAAAATAATTATCTTCAAGCTAAAAATAATAAAATAATTTTATATCGAAAAAAGGTAGCATAAACTAAAGGTAAAAATTATTGTAAGATAAAAATGAAATAAATGGTACTGCATAAGAATGTATTGGAGTTTAACGATAAAGGCTTAAGAAGCTAAGATTGGTAAAGAAGAGGCTAACTGGGAGGTGGAGATAAGGAAAATCCTGTTAATCATTGCAGTAGACCTGAGGAGGGCGATAAGGAGATTAAACTAGAATATAATTAGTCAATCGAAAGAAAGCCTTGTCGATAAAGGAGGAATCGATACTTAAAAAAATTATTTGCTATTAGATTCTTAAGCTACGTTGTTCATGAGTTGCCACTGAATCTTAGTGTCCCTAAAGGGGCATCGAAGGATGTGAAAGCACTGAGGTAATTATAATAAAAGTCCGACTCGCAGGAACTGCGTCACCTTATTTATTAATTAACAGGAAGAGTAGTTTAAATAGTAACAAGGAAACATAAGCCAACGTCCATAGCCATGTTCAAATTATTCAGGAATGAAGTGTACACTACCACCTTTCCGAGGAATTTGCTTAGTTATGCCGCTCCTGCGAGGTGAACTTTTTTTGCATAATATTCACAGCCCCTAGCGGCCTCTCATTCCCTCTTTCTCTCCCGATCTCTTTTTCTTTCTCTCTCTCTCACTTTCTCTCTCTTCCCCTCTCTGTTTTCCCCCTCTCTCTATTATATAATATATATATATATATATATATATATATATATATATATATATATATATGTGTGTGTGTAAACACGTATACAAATTTGAACAACCGATTTGTTCGTTCTCTAGGGGTTCTGAAACGCAAAATGTTCTAGACGGCACTTCCGGATTGCGTCATGAGGTCAACCTTATAAGCGAGGTTCGTCCCTATGGAGGGAGGGAGGAACCCCGCTAAAATGACTATTATGTGACAGTGTTCTCTTTAGTCGCTTAAGGACTTCGCCTTTCTCGGGTATGGATCCCTTTTCGGATTTAAAATGCCATCACCCGTAAATATATTTACTTTAACTAATATTACCTGGACTACCGTTTTCTATTTATTTTGTTCTGATTGTTTGCTTCACCTCGAGTTATTGTGCACCACATTAAATCTCTTGGTATTTTATTTCTTCTCTATATCTGTAGGTATTAAAAATTCGAGCATTTTGGCATAATTTTTAGTATACATTCGGTCATTATGCCGTTAAAACAGTACTAAAACCAAGAAGGTTCTCTGAATAAATGTATATGAATTTTCAAAATAGTAAATTCCCTTTTGAATGACCTGAAATTCATTGAAGAAATTTTGCGTCATTTTTGAATAGCGCTATGATGAATCCATTTTAGACTATAGAAAAGCTAGATACATAAGAAAATTTAAATAAAATCAGTTCAAGTATTAGGTCCGCCATAGAGTTCGTGGGAATTTCGGGCAAATTTTGAAATATTGCTAATAAAACTCAATTTAACATTTTAATCAATGATTAATTTTTGTTTACTATCTTACTGTCGCAGTCTTACTGGTAGCTTTTAAATTAAATTGCTATAGAAATTCTCTAGTTTTCCAATTTCATTTAAAACTGTTTCATATTGAATCCTGTTTAGAATTTAGGTTTTTTTTTTTTTTTTTTTTTTTTTTTCTAGTTAATAGAATTATAGGACATCAAATGAAGGAAAATCTATCGGGAGTAAGCATGATGCGTTATAAGGTCTAAAATAAACACAATAATTTTTTGTTGCCTGTTCGATCTCTAAGTGGTCTTATCATAAAAGAACACTTTCTTATCATTGACCATTCGCGGGTGATTTTTAATCCATGATGTATCCATCCTTTCTGCTATCTGATTCAATGTTAATTGTTGGTCTGACTCCACAAGATTCATAAGAACGTTGTTACTGAAATTTGCCAGAAATCCAGATGTTTCCAACCATTCCGGGGTAGTTCTTGCACGGATAGTATGTTCACTGCGTATACTGATCATTTTTATCGCTGCAGGTCTGACAGATTTGCCACACGATAAGAAAAACGTCACACAGCACGTTCTTATTAATTTTCTATAGGCTCTAATATGGGCCTGACTTACGAAAATTGGCGACAGTTTGATTAACACATTAGTCAAGCGATGGTCAACTATCGAAACGTTCGAAATTTTATTGGTCAAATAGTTATTGACTCATCCAATAAGAAAATACATCAAGCAAAATCGCATAGAGAAAATATTCAGAATCACTATTGACTGTTCATAATTTGTTGTAAGATTGACAGGAATCTTATCAAAGAAGAAACCATTCTCCTATCATGATCAACAGTGACATTTACGACAGAATGTCGGCGTGTGGAAGTCAAGGAAAATATACCTCGACCTGCTCGAGAAAGTTTTGACCTGTCAATTTGGACTTTTTGATTTCTGCTTAAACATCTGCCACAGATGCTACAGTTATTGTTTGACGATTTCTTGGCTTGATCAATAATTTCTGAATATTCCCAACGAAATACTATACCTACTAAATAGAAAGTACTCAAAAATCACTTCAATCAATAATATATCAGTTATGAATATGAAAGTCTTAGTAAATATGGAGAGCTTGTACACCAGAGGGCACTTGTGTCACTCTTCCCGTATTAATGATATGGAGAGCTTGTACACCAGAGGGCACTTGTGTCACTCTTCCCGTCTTAATGATATGCCCCCTAAATAGGTAAGATTAACACATTTTTAGTTGAGTTTCATTTTGAGTTGTGTCACTTTAGAAATGCTAGTGCGACTTGTTGAAATTTGATTGCATATACCACACCCAATTATGTACTTCGTGGTTGACTCCAACGAATTGTTGTCCATCTTCTTTGATTTTCACAGCTTTCGCAGTTCTCCATGATCTTCCACAGAAACAAGAAGAGGGAAGGGAAAGAACGGCACTTAAGACAAAGGGATCCTTGATAATCTGGGAGTAGAAGTAGCCGATAAAAGTGCAGGCTTAGAGCATTATCCTCCGAAAGCTTTCCTCGTCACGTGTCTGGCTGAAATCCAAGCGGAACTCTAGGACAAGCCCGATGGCATGTTTACAACCAGATCGACCAAGGAGGCAGCAAGGATTGTAATAATTTCTTTCAGCAGAATAGGCGATTGCCCTTAGCGTTTTACCTCAAAAGGAATAGGGAAGTATTTCCTCATTGTTAATGTTGGATTTTCGTAAAAACATTAATAATTTAAACTAAAATTTATTCTGGCAACTTTTATAAATGGATATTACATACCTTCCGTGTGTCTAAACAAATTGGTAAATTATTTAGAACTAGCGATGAAAATGAACCAAATTAGTGATTTAGGTGAATTAAATATTCAAAAGCTAAAGGTATTTTGGCATTCTGGCAACTTTTATAAATGGATGTTACATACCTTCCGTGTGTCTAAACAAATTGGTAAATTATTTAGAACTAGCGATGAAAATAAACCAAATTAGTGATTTAGGTGAATTAAATATTCAAAAGCTAAAGGTATTTTGGCATTCTGGCAACTTTTATAAATGGATGTTACATACCTTCCGTGTGTCTAAACAAACTGGTAAATTATTTAGAACTAGCGATGAAAATAAACCAAATTAGTGATTTAGGTGAATTAAATATTCAAAAGCTAAAGGTATTTTGGCATTCTGGCAACTTTTATAAATGGATATTACATACCTTCCGTGTGTCTAAACAAATTGGTAAATTATTTAGAACTAGCGATGAAAATAAACCAAATTAGTGATTTAGGTGAATTAAATATTCAAAAGCTAAAGGTATTTTGGCATTCTGGCAACTTTTATAAATGGATATTACATACCTTCCGTGTGTCTAAACAAACTGGTAAATTATTTAGAACTAGCGATGAAAATAAACCAAATTAGTGATTTAGGTGAATTATATATTCAAAAGCTAAAGGTATTTTGGCATTCTGGCAACTTTTATAAATGGATGTTACATACCTTCCGTGCGTCTAAACAAATTGGTAAATTATTTAGAACTAGCGATGAAAATAAACCAAATTAGTGATTTAGGTAAATTAAATATTCAAAAACTAAAGGTATTTTGGCATTCTGGCAACTTTTATAAATGGATATTACATACCTTCCGTGTGTCTAAACAAATTGGTAAATTATTTAGAACTAGCGATGAAAATAAACCAAATTAGTGATTTAGGTGAATTAAATATTCAAAAGCTAAAGGTATTTTGGCATTCTGGCAACTTTTATAAATGGATATTACATACCTTCCGTGTGTCTAAACAAACTGGTAAATTATTTAGAACTAGCGATGAAAATAAACCAAATTAGTGATTTAGGTGAATTATATATTCAAAAGCTAAAGGTATTTTGGCATTCTGGCAACTTTTATAAATGGATGTTACATACCTTCCGTGCGTCTAAACAAATTGGTAAATTATTTAGAACTAGCGATGAAAATAAACCAAATTAGTGATTTAGGCGAATTAAATATTCAAAAGCTAAAGGTATTTTGGCATTCTGGCAACTTTTATAAATGGATATTACATACCTTCCGTGTGTCTAAACAAACTGGTAAATTATTTAGAACTAGCGATGAAAATAAACCAAATTAGTGATTTAGGTGAATTATATATTCAAAAGCTAAAGGTATTTTGGCATTCTGGCAACTTTTATAAATGGATGTTACATACCTTCCGTGTGTCTAAACAAATTGGTAAATTATTTAGAACTAGCGATGAAAATAAACCAAATTAGTGATTTAGGTGAATTAAATATTCAAAAGCTAAAGGTATTTTGGCATTCTGGCAACTTTTATAAATGGATGTTACATACCTTCCGTGCGTCTAAACAAATTGGTAAATTATTTAGAACTAGCGATGAAAATAAACCAAATTAGTGATTTAGGTGAATTAAATATTCAAAAACTAAAGGTATTTTGGCATTCTGGCAACTTTTATAAATGGATATTACATACCTTCCGTGTGTCTAAACAAACTGGTAAATTATTTAGAACTAGCGATGAAAATAAACCAAATTAGTGATTTAGGTGAATTATATATTCAAAAGCTAAAGGTATTTTGGCATTCTGGCAACTTTTATAAATGGATATTACATACCTTCCGTGTGTCTAAACAAATTGGTAAATTATTTAGAACTAGCGATGAAAATAAACCAAATTAGTGATTTAGGTGAATTATATATTCAAAAGCTAAAGGTATTTTGGCATTCTGGCAACTTTTATAAATGGATATTACATACCTTCCGTGCGTCTAAACAAACTGGTAAATTATTTAGAACTAGCGATGAAAATAAACCAAATTAGTGATTTAGGTGAATTAAATATTCAAAAGCTAAAGGTATTTTGGCATTCTGGCAACTTTTATAAATGGATATTACATACCTTCCGTGCGTCTAAACAAATTGGTAAATTATTTAGAACTAGCGATGAAAATAAACCAAATTAGTGATTTAGGTGAATTAAATATTCAAAAACTAAAGGTATTTTGGCATTCTGGCAACTTTTATAAATGGATATTACATACCTTCCGTGTGTCTAAACAAACTGGTAAATTATTTAGAACTAGCGATGAAAATAAACCAAATTAGTGATTTAGGTGAATTATATATTCAAAAGCTAAAGGTATTTTGGCATTCTGGCAACTTTTATAAATGGATATTACATACCTTCCGTGCGTCTAAACAAACTGGTAAATTATTTAGAACTAGCGATGAAAATAAACCAAATTAGTGATTTAGGTGAATTAAATATTCAAAAGCTAAAGGTATTTTGGCATTCTGGCAACTTTTATAAATGGATATTACATACCTTCCGTGTGTCTAAACAAACTGGTAAATTATTTAGAACTAGCGATGAAAATAAACCAAATTAGTGATTTAGGTGAATTATATATTCAAAAGCTAAAGGTATTTTGGCATTCTGGCAACTTTTATAAATGGATGTTACATACCTTCCGTGCGTCTAAACAAATTGGTAAATTATTTAGAACTAGCGATGAAAATAAACCAAATTAGTGATTTAGGCGAATTAAATATTCAAAAGCTAAAGGTATTTTGGCATTCTGGCAACTTTTATAAATGGATATTACATACCTTCCGTGTGTCTAAACAAACTGGTAAATTATTTAGAACTAGCGATGAAAATAAACCAAATTAGTGATTTAGGTGAATTATATATTCAAAAGCTAAAGGTATTTTGGCATTCTGGCAACTTTTATAAATGGATGTTACATACCTTCCGTGTGTCTAAACAAATTGGTAAATTATTTAGAACTAGCGATGAAAATAAACCAAATTAGTGATTTAGGTGAATTAAATATTCAAAAGCTAAAGGTATTTTGGCATTGTGCACGTCGGATTCACCTGAACCTAATAAATACAAAGAGTTTCGCTTTGTTCGGATGGTTTGTTGTCTAAATGTTAATTTTAGTGTTAAATACAATTTAAAAAATAGAGAATAAATATATAGAGCAGGAAACTAACAGCCCTAATGTAGAAAATATCAGGATCATGAAATCCTGCTTGGTAAGCACTTTTTCTAACAACAAAAAATTGATTATAATTTTACGTATCCTCAGTTATTGACAAATTCATTTTCCTACTATCAGTGATTACAAAAATAACAAGCAATTAAAAAAAGATGGGAACCAGATAAAAAGAACTAAAATCATTAACTTCTCCGTTTTAAGCACTTATTTTTTCAAATATGACCTTTCTTCCTGCAAATTTCTTCCTCGTCTTTATATATTTATATATATATATATATATATATATATATATATATATATATATATATATATACACGCACAACAAGAAGAACAAGCATGTTAAAAAAAAAAAAAAAAAAATTATAACAGAGAATAAATTAAATTAAATTAAGGGGACAGGCTTCGTTTTGCGGTAGAGAACTTGATTTATGTTCTGTGATGAACCTAGTTCGAAATTCAAATATTTTGAGTATTGCTGTGACGTCGTTCGAGAGTCGGAATCGGTGCGTTGCCCTTCCGTCGTCCCACCTACACTTCTCTCCCTAGTGAAGGGGAGCATAGTACTTACCACACTATCTCCCTTGAATAAACAGATGCTTCCACAGTATCAGCAAGTCTGATCCTATTTATTTTCTAGTATAACTTGTAAAGTAGATTTGTCTGCTGTAGATAATTTGATTTAGTTGTTGCTATCTTGTTGCTCTTTGGAACTAACGAAGCAAAGCATTATCTTTCTAGGTGTAAGTTAGTTTAAATGATTGTCACCAGGTGCATTAAGCTGCCCTACATATCCCCAAGCTGTTGTCGGATCAGTTTAAACTCGTTCCAGGCGTTTAATATTCATCTAATCTATGATAGGTAAATTTTGGTTCCATTTGGAGTTGAGGAAGTACTGGAAATAAAATATTTCATTATCAGGCATGAAACGTTTAGGGATTTTCGTATATTTTCTAAAATATCTCCGAAACCGTGGTAGGTGGAAGGTAACCATTCGAAAGCTTACTCAATTCTTTAAAACATTTTTTTATGTAATTTGTGATGGATTGGTGTCAATCGGAGAACTAAGGACTTGAATATTTGCAATTGTTAGTCCTTTTGAACGGGTTTTTGTATCTGTGTACCTAAAGTTTTAACTGGTAGTTGCTTATTTTAATTGCATTTAACAGTTAAGCAACGTCGGGCGTGGTCAGTACCTGAATGGGTGACCGACCACGTGCTGTTGGCATTAGAAAAGGGTGGTAACCTGTAGATAGCCCGGCGCTAATAGCCAAACAGTTAATGCGCCGTTAAAAAAAAAACCAAAAAAAAACCAGTAAAACGAGTATTTTACTAAAACAAGGTAAGAAAATGTGAAACGTTGCTATATTGTTTCCAAGAGCGAACGTTGAGAAGGTGGGGTAAGTCTCCTTTATTCTGCCAGTTTCCTGTTGTGGCGCCTTAAATCTATTTTCTCTTCGAGATTTTACTTTATATTTTTCACGAAAGATCAAACCCCACCAATAGCTGCTACTATTCCTTTATTAATAGCATTAGAGATATGAACGGAACCGCGCTAAGATTAGCCGGGCTTTTAAGTTAGTTTAACTGTTTATCAACAGGTGCATTGAGCTGTCCTACATATCCCCAACCTGTTGTCGGATCGTCCACACTTTTTGATAGTGTGTTCATATTTTAAGCGCCACCTTTTATGGCCTACCTCGTGGCCTTCAGAAAACAGATATAGATTTCGCTTCCGCCATTTACTTACCCTAAATTAGTGGACTTATTAAAATGCTGGCGTATTAAATTATTATTTCATAGTCAAGGTTTGAAATACAACTGCCATTCAGTGGCTATTAACGACGCACAAGTAATAATTAATGAAAATTCTCAAAAGTTGGAATCGATAGATCAATTCATCTCGCTGACCTATTCCATAAAAATCAAAATAGTTTTCTTACGTCAATATGCTGCGGAATAATTTAGCATTTTTATTGGATTTAAGTACGAAAATATCTTGAGGCCGAATCAGAGCCGCATCTAGTCTTCGCCTCCATTGGCGTTTTCTTGCCGTAAAAACAGAACTTACTGTTTCCAATACAGGTATACACACTAGAGTCTAAATAATCGGAGCGAATAAAACGTCGCATGCTTATATTGATTACAACTTCTGAATATATTGATTGTAAATGAAGATTTTTATTATCAACGTTAAAATATATTATGTATTTGCATTACGGTAAGATGAAAAAATATGTCATTTATTTGTATAAAATACTGAATTGGTAATAAAAAAGTATTATACAATTAATCATAATAATAATAATAGAATACTAATAACACTTTGTAATAAGAAGAAAGTCAATCGTTTTCTGATTCTGACTCTGCACCTTCAGAATCATCAATTCCCACATCCGCAGTAATTGTGCTGTCATCCTCTTCTTGCTGTCTTTCATCTGAAAATACTAATTATTGTTATTGATAAAGTAATTAATAATTTATAAAGCATAGAAAATAAATAGTTTTAATATCTTCAGTGAATTGCTGATCTCGAATAATCATAATCATAATCAGGAGGAAGCGTTGATCGTCGGGGTTTCGGTCAGTGTTCTTATTCAATAAAACACATTTTATTTGCTAAAATGTATATTTATTGCCGCCAACGTTTCGGCTTGCTATAGAAGCCATCTTCAGGGCTGTAAAAACATATATGGTATAACAATGGTAAGGACAACAAAAAAAAAAAAAAAAAAAAAAAAGGCTAGAAACATTAACATAAATATGAGTACCTATATGCTTGAAAATATATATATATATATATATATATATATATATATATATATATATATATATATATGTATATATATATATATAGTATAATAATAGCAATTGAAAATATAAATATAAATATATATATATGTATAAGAAAAATAAAAAATAAAAAAAAAATAAATAAAAAATTAAAATGTGTTTTATTGAATAAGAACACTGACCGAAACCCCGACGATCAACGCTTCCTACTTCCGAACGGTCGACCATATCTTCTCAATAATCATAATCATAATCATAATCATTTGCTAACGGAATACTATATACAAAGTTTCGCGATGAAAAAAACCTCTGGTGTGTATCGTATTAACGATAGTTCATGAAATGTTGGACGTGATTCTTTACATTGGCATAACTTTTTTATTAATGTACCGATTCGCATGAAACAAACAACAAATGTTAAGTAAAACGTACCGCAATATATTAGTGAATACTGCAACTAAATCGGATAAGCCGTTTCTGTGATTAGCGCGCACAGACAAACAGATAAACAGACAAGCAGGAAAAAATTTTAGAAATCATTGTTTTGGGTACTAATGCATTGATAAAGTTCCCCAATAGTAGTTTTCCCCATCTTCCAGATACAGACAGCGATCCGTTAGAATTGTATTATTTGTATAGATTTGAATTAAGGTATGATGAAAAAATATATTATTGATTTGTATAAAATACTGTAAAAATTATTATATAATTTGTTTACAATAATAATAGTTACCTAATAAAACTTTTTAATAAAAAGAAAGTCTGACTCTTCACCTTCAGAATCATTACTTTCGATATTTGTAGTGTTTGTGAGGTCATCCTGCTGTCTCTCATGTGAAAATACTAATTATTGGTATTGAAAAAACGATGAAACATTAATAAAGCAAAGACAATGAATAATTTCAATATCTTCAGTGAATTACTGATCTCCAACAATCATTTCAACTACTGGAGGTATTTGTTTGCCATCAAACTATTTACACGTGTACATTTTATTCATGTTATTATTAGATGTTAAAATTTGGATGAATATGGGAACGTGAACAAACCAAACTATTTAGATAATAATAAGTTATTTTTAACACTAGGCGAAACACTGTGCCAAGCGTTGCCTGATTTTCACGCATTCACAGGCGAACATTTTTTATATGCTATGTATTTTATACAAATAAATGATATATTTTTCATTATACCTTAATGCAAATACATAATATATTTTAACGTTGATAATAAAAATATTCATTTACATTCAATATATTCAGAAGTTGTAATCAATATAAGCATGCTTTCGCTATTAAATAGTCAAAAACTATATTAAGATTCCTGAAATTTTGTTAGTAGGTAGTATTCGTAATAAGATTGACAAAACAAATTGTCAGCTGCTTATATGTGTGTGAAAAAGATGTCTGCTGGCGGTATAAAGCGGAGCGCGCGCCATACGCTCAGCGCTTATACACCCCCAGCTGACAAGTTTTCCACCAAGGTATGAGCAGCTGACAATGTTTTTCGTTAATCTCACTACAAATACTAGTAACAACCAAAATTTCAGCAATCTTAAATTCGTTTCAGAATTTCGTATTTTTGCCAAGTTTAGACCCCCAGCTGACAAGCAGTCCACCGCTGGCCGGCCAGCTGACAAGTGCCAATGATTATTGTATAATGAAAGGTGTTTCTCCAAAAAATTTCATGAATCTTAAAATCGTTTTACATTTTCATATTTTTCCGAAGTTTGCAACGCCCCCGCAGCCAAACCCACCGCTACCTAGCCAGCTGACAAGTGGCACTGTTCTAGTTAAGACTTGTACAATCAATAGTAAAAAAATGAAGAATCTTAAAAATCGTTGCATGAAATGTACACGGGCCGACGGACTATTAGGGAGGGCCGAGCAGGGCCGTTTTTTCCGAACCTGTTCTCATAATAACGTTGTAGGCACCCATATAGAAAGATGTCTTGTGAAAATTAACTATATCGGTCCTTGAGGAATTGCAGTTTACTACGGAAACATGTTATAAATGTGTCAATGATGACTGTTATTTTTACTTCTTTGGAATGCTAGTAGTAAAAACTAACTAAATCGATCCATTACACGTTTGGGATTAACCTGGGAAAAAACTAAATATAAATTAATAATTGAGTCAGATGTTTATTACAAATATATAAAACCAAAAATATTCTTTAGTTGGATTCCGACAAGGACCGGCAAAATCACGAGTCGGCAGAACCACCGTCCGGAGGTGAAATACCTTCGGCTGTATTCTCTACTTGCCGGACAGAGGTTTTGCCGGCCCGTGTGCGCCTAGACTAAGACAAACAGTCAGAAATTCACCCAAGAAGCAGTCTTAGACTTTTCGGCTTGTTACTTGGAAACCTTCTTCCGTTAAAAAACAAATATACGGAATCAACGAAGAGAATAATAATAAATAGTAATCGATATATGAAAAGCTTTTATAAAAAAAACTTTTTTATGTGCGTGTTAACTAGCAAAGCAAGTTCATCAGAGGGCAACATTTTTTTTTTTTACTCTCAAGTTGTACCTATGTAAAACTAAATGAAAAAAAAAAAATTAGTCACTTAAATGCCTAAAACAAAATGGTTTTTTTTTTCGATTTTCACGTTCTAATACATTCTTTACTGTTTATACTATTGTTTGTATTAATTCTGTATATTCGTTTTGAAGCTGAAGAAAGCTACCAAAGAGTATGCCAAAAATATGGAGTTTTGACGAAAATCTGAAAGCTCTCAGCCGAAACATAATTATTCCATTACTACTAACCTCCTCGACGGCTTTGGATTTGCATTACATCAGATTTATATCCTCCCTACCTTGTTGAAGTATCGAATATGTAAATCAGAGCAAACTAGCGAACATACATTGACCAAGTAATATTTTGAAAAATGGTCTAATTTGATACTGTATTTAAATCATTTCCGGCTATTCTAAAAGGGTTAGAGTTCCGACAATTTGTTACAAGCCGGATCGTCCAAAATACTAGAGCGAAGTATCGAATCTGAATAACCAGATTTTTCATATTCGATAGTTCCACATAGTAGGAACGATATGTAGACTACTTTCAGGATATTATCTACAGCGTACACGCAAACATGGTTGAAATTGGTGCCATGGACAGTATCCCTTTGCTGTGTTAATTGAAATGTTTCTAACCAGAAGGTTGATTTTACTTTTTCAAATTATCATATCATGACTTCCTTAATTGTATAATGTCGTTGTTAGAGTTGTTTGGCCTGCTCATTTAAAAATCAAACCGCTCTCCGCTAAGCAGTGTGCGTAAACATTCGTTAGGCTCATCTACTTCAGAGTCACGTACTCAAAAGGCAAAGTTTTTTTGGTTTTTTTTTGTCGTTGTCCCTCCGTTTTGTGAGTTGAGTAGTGGTGTGGGGATGAAGGGGAGGATTCCATCGAATTGAAACAACAATGACTGCTCATTATCATACCAAATCCACACAGTGATTCACCCCATGAGGAATTTTCCCTAACAGTTTTTTTCTTTAAGTTCCCAGTTCCCATCATCATTTTTAAACAGTTGCTTCAAAATATTCAGTTTAAGCAACTACTATAGAAGCCCGAATGTCAAGGACTCCCTTAATCTTAAGGAGTTTCCTGATAATCTTAAGGAGTTTCCTGATAATCTTAAGGAGTTTCCTGATAATCACTCAATTTTTAACAGCTATCCTACTGTTATACCAGTTATATTTTTAACAGTCCTGAACAGTTATACCACTCAGTTTTATCTATCGATTAGTTATTAGGGAATGGATGTTCATCTATATACATAAAAATCACCTGTCTGTGTGTCCACACCGTTTGGCCCATTTTGACCAAACTTGGCATATAGGTAGGTCTTGATACGGGAAATCTCCTAAGCTACGTCAAAATAGTCAAATTTCAAAATTTAGTCAATAGGTCAAAAGTTTTGTTGAAGATAAATTGGCTACACTGAAACATTCAGATTCTGACGGCCATATTGAATCGACAGCCATTTTGAATAATGTCTACAAATTTATTTGTTGTTGTTCTTCATAATTAGAATAACTCGAAATCATTGATGACTTTACATCATTATATAATCATGTAATGCAGTTTATTTCAATTTTATATCAACAGTCACTGTCTAACTAAGGAGTGCTGGCCTTTCTTTGATAAGATCTATCTACTCGCAGGCTGTGCTGCTGGCCTCTGCAGGCTGCTTTATGAAATCCTTGACAGATATTTACAAATTCACACCGTTTGACCGATTTTGACGTAACTGGATACACAGGTAGATCTTGATACGAGGAGCGTCATAGGTAGAAGGTAGATCAAGGCCAATACGGCCGACATCCAGGGTGCAGCGAGGAATTTTCCCGACGAGCCGTGGGATGAGAAAATTCCTTGTGGGGTTTGAACCCACCATCTCCCGCTTATGTATCTAAGCCGCTAGCCACTAGACCACGGGAGACCCCAGCTTAAATAATTAGTACGAACTTAATTATAAATGGAAAGAACTAAAGTTGAAAAATATATAGAACAAAATGACTAAAACTCTATAAAATATTGAAAAATAAAGCATAAATAAAAATTAAGAGCTCATTTTAAAAGAGGAAAAAAGAAGTTGAAAAATTTTAGATATGAACATTATCTTTGAAAATGGTTTGCAACAACATGCATTCTTAAATTGTCAAACGTGAAATGACGCCGGTCTGATATCATGAGGGGAGTATACAGTGGTGGGATCACCGATCAGGCCCATTTTTTTTTCTAGTGATTTTGAATCGAAAAATAGTCTACATGTGTCCGAGCGTTTCGTCTAATTCACCTTAGGGGCTAAGAAATAAAATCAAATAGGTTGAAAATTCATTATTTCATATCTGGAGTTTGGAAAATGATATCTACAATATTTTGCTAATTAATTTGTTTTACAGAGTCGATTAAAGGAATAATACAATTGATGAACAATAATTTGTTATTGTATATTTTTTTAAGACGCATCTCCTAGACCGTTAGCGCCGGGGAAGCATGGCTGCCAGCCACCTTTGCTTCTTGCAATTAAAAAAGACACAATCGGTAAAACATTATTTTCGTTCTCGGTTTCTCCTTTATTTTTTCAATTACAAAATAAAAATAATATCTAAATATGTAGCAAAAACATGTATTTTTGGCAGAATATGTAAAAATATGGATTTTTGACGAAATATGTAAAATAAAAACCTGTTTAAATGCTTTAAAATCACTTAAAACGTGCAGAATTTCATCAACAATTACGATTTAAGAATAAAAAAAAATATGTAAATAGAATAAGATCCGTTCCCTAATTATCATGAAGGAAATCTATCAGGTTTTCCAATAGAATACATTGTCTTTCTACGACTTTGTAATGGATGTGAGATATTTAAGAGGTAACTTATTAACTTATTTCTTGTATAGGATTAAATGCTACTTTTTTTTTCTTTTTTTTTTATTTGTGTTTTTAGAAATATGTCAACCACATGGGTCATGGATGTCTCAGTTAGAAGACTCGTTTGATCTTATATATTTCAATTGGCATATAATTTCAATATGACTATTGATATATATTGATATGATTTGTTTATTGAGGAAAGAAAGTGATATTGACCAAAAGTGCTACTTGAAGATGGATTGAGAAGATCGATATAGATTGAAGATAGATAGGAGGAGATTGAAACATATATATATATATATATATATATATATATATATATATATATATATATATATATATATATATATACATACATACACACAAATTTTTATAAATTAAATATGTCCGATTAACTTAGTTCTTTCTAGGAAAACAAATAATTTAGCTAAGTGATTCGAGTTATTTCCCATAAGTTCCCTTAGGTCAGTGGGCAAATCTAACTGTTCTCTTTCTTTTATGTAGCCCCTGCATTCGGTGAGGATATGTTTTACGTTTAGATGTACGCCGCAGTACTCACATATCGTTGGTGGTTCCTTTGCCATAAGATAGCCATGCGTCAGTCTTGAGTGTCCTATTCGTAGCCTGCTACTTTAACTAACCAAGTTTTAAAATGTCTTTTGACTCTCTGTCACCGGTCCTCCTCCTCGAATAAAAACCATTTTTATTACAATAAATTATGAAGAAAAACAAATTAAAAATAAAAATTTCAGTACATTAAACTGTAAAGTAGTTTTTTTCTAAAATTATGTTTTTTTTTTAAATAGGGCGATACTTTAGCGCCTTGAGTTTTCACTCGGTCGACTTGAAATTTTAACGGCAGCTTTCTAATGATATTTACTAGCAAAGCTCGCAACGTTTTCGATTCATTAAATTATAACGATTTTATGAACGATTTTTGACGGAATGTTTAATAGAAAAGTTCACAAATTTTGAAAAATTGATATTTATTAAAAATCTCTTACGCACTTCCTAGACTTGGCTTTCCGCAATTTCAAAATAGTTTCAGTTTTGTGTTCTAGATTAAGAATTACCACCGCAGACTATCGCCCGTGAAAAATTAGGGTTAAAAACTTTACATGCTTTAACATCTATATATATATATATATATATATATATATATATATATATATATATATATATTAGTTTTAGAGCATTTCTGATCTAGGTTTCTGGACATATCCATCATGAAGGTGTCTCTAGCGGGGTTTACTGCTTATAGGAAGGGAGGAAAAAACGCCAAAATTGCCTTCAGATCTTCTTATAATCCAGATAAACTATTGTTTATAGGCTCCAAAAAGAAATGCCTAATTTTCTTTATGAAAGTAGGATTCCTCTTTGTCATTCATGAGAAATACGACCCACAACACAGCATTATTCACTACACGAGCCTCCTCAGATCTTGCAACACAAAGAGACAACACGTGTCAAAAGCTCAACGCACAAAGGAGCGTTAAGAAGCAGTAACACGTGGCTAGGTTTACGGGCCGGATACAATAAGGCTCAAAGTCCTGGCCAATATGTCGGAGTTCATTAATAACCCTAAGGGTTGAAGCAGGCCGCTCTAATCCGCGGTCACTGCTCCGGCTTCATTTGTAACTCCTCCGCTAGAGGCTGCTCTAAGTCAGTCCTGCTTATTGCAAGGGGAGGGGGGAGGGTATGTAAGGGAAGGAAACCACATATCCCAACAACCGGCTCAGATTGACACTTTTATTAGAGATATTTTCATTGTAGATAGAGAAACAAATAGTTCAGATATATACAAACAAAATAATAAAGCTGTTACCCAGCGTGACATGCTAAACGATGTGAATTTGTTTTAGCTCATAATGATACCGGCAGAGGCCAGCACAACAGCATTTCATCTAACAGCCGACAGAGGCCAGTAGCAGAGCCTGCGAGTAGATAGCTCTTTTCAAAGAATAGCCAGCGCTCCTTACTTAGACAGTGACTGTTGAAATAAACTTGAAATAAACTGCATTACGTGATTATATAATGATGTACAGTCATCAATGAGTTCGAGTTATTCTAATTATTAGGAACATCAACAAATAATTTTGAGACATTATTCAAAATGGCTGTAGATTCAAAATGGCCGTCACAATCTGAATGGTTCAGTGTAGCCAATTTTTCTTGTACAAAACTTTTTACCTTTTGACCAAATTTTGAAATTTGACTATTTTGACCTAGCCTAGGTGATTTCTCGTATCAAGACCTACCTGTGAGCCAAGTTCGGTCAAAATCGGTCAAACGGTGTAGATTTGTATAAGGAACAAACAAACAGACAGACACGTGATTTTTATGTATATATATATATATATATATATATATATATATATATATATATAGATATAGATATTTTCATTGTAGATAGGAAAACAAGTAGTTCAGATATATACAAACAAAATAATAAAGCGGTAAATGACAAGAGTTAAAATACTTACTTTTCTTGATGGAATGTTCTTCTTATATAATAAAAGAAAAAAATATTAAAAACATTATAGTCTTCCAGTATTGACCGTCTCACAAAACTCATTGCCGACGTTTCGCTAGTCATACTGCCAGCTTCCTCAGGGCTTAGCCTGAGAATCCTCTTAGTTTCTTAGACTAAGCCCTAAGGAAGCTGGCAGTATGACTAGCGAAACGTCGGCAAAGAAGTTTGTAACACGGTCAATACCAGAAGACAATAATGTTTCTAATGACGTGGAGCGTGGAAGTTTGCTGATCTTCGGTAGAAAAGAAAATATAAATAGATCAATTCCTTCACAAAAAGTTTTATTTTGGGCGCTAAGAACTTTCATTATCTCTTACTACCTTCCTCAGAGCTGTCTATTTATTTCTTCATTCATTCCTTAATCAGCAAACACGTTATTCTGTTTATTTATTTTTTTGAGACGGTAGAATAAGTACATGGTCTTCACAGTCATATTAAGATAAGACAAAATACTACAAATAATTTTAAATACTTATTAAAGGCTTTTGGGAAAGAAAAACGGAATATTTCCTTAGTAAATTTTTCCTTAGCTCTTTACTTTTTTAAGTACATTTTTCTCTTCCTTCACCAATTTTGTACACAAAAGCTACTTTGTTATAAGGCAATAAATAAATTCGAATTGAATGAAAAATATATACTGAACAGAAATTATAAACGGTGAATTTTTGAACAGTTTCTGTAAGAATTTCAGAATTGCTAAACTTTGTTTCGTATACTCAATCTTTAACGAAGCGTGGGCTGTTTAGACTCTTTGCTGAAATTGTAGTTAAATATAAGATTTGTTTGTTCCAAGTTCAGCGGATAAACGAACACCGCCTGCCTTCGCTTGCGAAAAACTACAAACCGCCCTACGCCACTCAATATTAGCACCAATTTCACCCAACTCTGCGCATTTACTAACCTTATGAATTGATAAGAAGGCCAAACTTTGCCGTTATACAGCCTGCATAATTAAAAGCGTTTATGCAGGAATTCCGTAACAGTACCCTAACATCCCGAAAGGTTTGGAGGTTTAATTTGATTGGACAGATCTTCTGAGAAATACATTTTATGTATTAATGTGTTATTTTAATTAAACCATACAAACTTCAAAATACAAAGCAAATATGTACCTTAGAAATTAGGACGAATCATGTACCATTAATACCGATTATATGAAATATTCGTGTATGTTTTTCTTATCATGAATACTGAAATAATCTTTATTATGTCCTAGCACTAAAATATTTAGAAAAAAAATAACAATAACAATAATAAATAACAACACACCCGATGAAGAAAATTTCATAAATTAAATAATTGGAGATCTATATTTTGACCCAATCATTTTTTAATAATACATTTACTTATGATAGTTAACATTGTTTTGTTTTTTTAATGAGTTCGGGCTTACTTAATCTACATATATAAAAATCACGTGTCTGTCTGTTTGTTCCTTATACACTTCTACACCCTTTGACCGATTTTGACCAAACTTGGCACACAGGTAGGTGTGCCAAATTTGGTCAGAACGTCAAACGTTTTCTTCAAGAAAAAATCTCTAATATTACTGCGGTTATCTTGTCACATTTGCGCAGAACTAGCATCTTAGCTCTACAGGTACCGAACCCTGGACGATCCTTGGATTGACTCTTTAGCGCAAAACTGTCTTCTCAAGGTTTCTGAAAGTAAATCCTTAACCATCATTAGTGCAAAACTGGCATCTTAGTTGTCCTGATATCTAAAAGGTTTACGTTCTCGTAAATTAATTTGTGATTTTAGAAAAATTACTGCCTATTCTTGAAGGACTGGGGTATCTCCCTCTCCCTCTCCCCCCGCCTTCCCCCTCCCCATCTCCCTCCCCCTCCCCCTCTCCCACCCCCTCTCCCTCCCCCCTCCCCCTCCCCCCTCTTTCTCTCTCTCTCTCTCTCTCCCCCACCATTTTTATTACAAACACTATTTATTATCTTAATAAATCCTATTGAGAATTTTCATCTTATATTGTTAGGTTATTATTATAATGTTAACAATATTTTAGGGCAGTTAATCCCCAAGAGGAACCTTTATATTAATACTTTAAAATTGTCTTTTTTTTTTTTTTTTCCTATTAACATCCGCCTTCCAGTTGATTGATGTTTTAATAAATTTCATACAAAGGCTTATGTTTTATTTTGTAACTTTGTGAGTGTTTTTTTATAAGTTTATCGTACCTTTAAACCTTTGTTACTAGCTCTAACTTAAAAAATATCGAGTCCGTTCGGTAAAAGCCTATTAAAACGGTGCATGAAAAAATGCAAAGGTACGACAAACAAAAAACAAAGTAAAAAAAAAAAACTTTCCAGTTTATCGAGCCGTTAAATCCTTCGAACTGCTTCGAATTAAATTCTGCACAGTTATTCGAATCCGGACAGAACGTCATATGAAAATCCCTGTTCGTGTACTGGAGTTTGCTTCGAGATATGGATGTGTTTCGCCATCACCATCGGGTCGATCAAGCATGATTGGTCGCTTCCCCGGTCTGTCTTTATTAGAAAAACAAGCTGTTGGGCGTCGAGTTTCCTTCATGTTTGTTCTGGATTTCGCCCCTGGCAGCCTTTCTTTCTAGGTCGGGACGATGTATTTGTAGTCAGCGAACCGGCCAGCTGAGGACTTCGACAAATAACGTGGACAACGGTTGACAAACGGAAATTGTTGTCCTGCTAAGAAGATTGTTTTCAATCGAATTGTGTTGTTAAATTCTGGAGGATACTCATACAAAAAAAGGAACTCATTCCTGAATAACAGTACCACAATTTATCTAACACTATATATACATATATATATATATATATATATATATATATATATAAATACATATATAGATACATATATACCGCAAAATTCCCAAATATAAACGGCTACACGGATGACCCGACTGACTACCAAATATACACAGACGGTAGCAAACAAGATAACTCAGTAGGATGTAGTGTAGTAGTATATAAACAAGACATACTCATAGACAAGCTAAAATATAGGCTAGGAAAGGACTGTACGAACAATCAAGCAGAACAATTAGAAATACTAAATGCACTAGACTTCATCAACCCACAAGTAGAGACAAATTCAACAGTTCAAATATGCACAGACAGTAAATTTTCACTATACAAATTGGCCAATAGAAAACTGCACGAGCCGATAATTGAACAAAATAATACAAAAACTAATTCAGGCCCAAATAATACACATAACTACGCACTTTAAATGGGTCAAAGCACACGATTAAAAACTAATTCAGGCCCAAATAATACACATAACTACACACTTTAAATGGGTCAAAGCACACGACTAAAAACTAACTCAGGCCCAAATAATACACATAACTACACACTTTAAATGGGTCAAAGCACACGACTAAAAACTAATTCAGGCCCAAATAATACACATAACTACACACTTTAAATGGGTCAAAGCACACGACTAAAAACTAATTCAGGCCCAAATAATACACATAACTACACACTTTAAATGGGTCAAAGCACACGACTAAAAACTAATTCAGGCCCAAATAATACACATAACTACACACTTTAAATGGGTCGAAGCACACGACTAAAAACTAATTCAGGCCCAAATAATACACATAACTACACACTTTAAATGGGTCAAAGCACACGACTAAAAACTAATTCAGGCCCAAATAATACACATAACTACACACTTTAAATGGGTCAAAGCACACGACGGACTTGAAGGAAACGAGATAGCTGACAGACTCGCAAAATCAGCTTCCAATGACAATAATATTCCAGTAACATACAACAAATACAACAAGATAACTCAGTAGGATGTAGTGTAGTAGTATATAAACAAGACATACTCATAGACAAGCTAAAATATAGGCTAGGAAAGGACTGTACGAACAATCAAGCAGAACAATTAGAAATACTAAATGCACTAGACTTCATCAACCCACAAGTAGAGACAAATTCAACAGTTCAAATATGCACAGACAGTAAATTTTCACTATACAAATTGGCCAATAGAAAACTGCACGAGCCGATAATTGAACAAAATAATACAAAAACTAATTCAGGCCCAAATAATACACATAACTACGCACTTTAAATGGGTCAAAGCACACGATTAAAAACTAATTCAGGCCCAAATAATACACATAACTACACACTTTAAATGGGTCAAAGCACACGACTAAAAACTAACTCAGGCCCAAATAATACACATAACTACACACTTTAAATGGGTCAAAGCACACGACTAAAAACTAATTCAGGCCCAAATAATACACATAACTACACACTTTAAATGGGTCAAAGCACACGACTAAAAACTAATTCAGGCCCAAATAATACACATAACTACACACTTTAAATGGGTCAAAGCACACGACTAAAAACTAATTCAGGCCCAAATAATACACATAACTACACACTTTAAATGGGTCGAAGCACACGACTAAAAACTAATTCAGGCCCAAATAATACACATAACTACACACTTTAAATGGGTCAAAGCACACGACTAAAAACTAATTCAGGCCCAAATAATACACATAACTACACACTTTAAATGGGTCAAAGCACACGACGGACTTGAAGGAAACGAGATAGCTGACAGACTCGCAAAATCAGCTTCCAATGACAATAATATTCCAGTAACATACAACAAATACAACAAGATAACTCAGTAGGATGTAGTGTAGTAGTATATAAACAACACATACTCATAGACAAGCTAAAATATAGGCTAGGAAAGGACTGTACGAACAATCAAGCAGAACAATTAGGAATACTAAATGCACTAGACTTCATCAACCCACAAGTAGAGACAAATTCAACAGTTCAAATATGCACAGACAGTAAATTTTCACTATACAAATTGGCCAATAGAAAACTGCACGAGCCGATAATTGAACAAAATAATACAAAAAGTAATTCAGGCCCAAATAATACACATAACTACGCACTTTAAATGGGTCAAAGCACACGACTAAAAACTAATTCAGGCCCAAATAATACACATAACTACACACTTTAAATGGGTCAAAGCACACGACTAAAAACTAATTCAGGCCCAAATAATACACATAACTACACACTTTAAATGGGTCAAAGCACACGACTAAAAACTAATTCAGGCCCAAATAATACACATAACTACACACTTTAAATGGGCCAAAGCACACGACTAAAAACTAATTCAGGCCCAAATAATACACATAACTACACACTTTAAATGGGTCAAAGCACACGACTAAAAACTAATTCAGGCCCAAATAATACACATAACTACACACTTTAAATGGGTCAAAGCACACGACTAAAAACTAATTCAGGCCCAAATAATACACATAACTACACACTTTAAATGGGTCGAAGCACACGACTAAAAACTAATTCAGGCCCAAATAATACACATAACTACACACTTTAAATGGGTCAAAGCACACGACTAAAAACTAATTCAGGCCCAAATAATACACATAACTACACACTTTAAATGGGTCAAAGCACACGACTAAAAACTAATTCAGGCCCAAATAATACACATAACTACGCACTTTAAATGGGTCAAAGCACACGACGGACTTGAAGGAAACGAGATAGCTGACAGACTCGCAAAATCAGCTTCCAATGACAATATTATTCCAGTAACATACAACAAAATATCTACATATATAACACATACTATCACGTACGGCGCTAATGGCCACAATTTATGTCGATGCGATGAAAAAAACAAAAAAAAAACTATTACGTAAAACGATAGAGCGCTGGCATACAATGGGGAAACTCTACAAAAGGACGTACAATCTTTTCATTTATACCTGACATATATAGCCACTTAGTACGTAAACATACATGTAGTGACTTCTACAAGAATATTAACTGGACACGGAACGATAAACACATACTTACAAGCTAAATATAACCAACAGCTCGGCATGCCTTTGCGACAACAGAACACCAAAAATAGCTGTTTGATAAACAATATTCAAGCTTCAGTGATTTTTGTAATAGAGCATGCCTTACTCTAAAGACGATCGATGCCTCCAAAAACGATTGAAATAAAAAAACAAAAACAAAAAAAAATTAAACAAAAAAAAGTAAGTTATATTTATTTTTTAATTATTTAAATTTAATTATTAACTATTTAGTGTTAAATTATTAATGTACTATATCTAAAAACAAATTACGACAAAATTGTATAAAATAAATGTTATATACATTGTGTATTGGAACATGTAGCACAAAATAAACGGCTTTTTGTAGGGTTACTACATAGAGGTAACTAATAAAAAAAAAATATGTGAGTTCATCATCAGAGGTATCATGCATTTTTAAAAATGATCACTCATTCTTATTTCCACAGAGATATGTTATTCAGAGGCCACGATTAATGGATATTTAAATGACGGCTTTGAACGTAGATTTCTGAGTAATCTATTTTATGTCAAGCGAAGGTTGGGATTCGGTTGGGAGAAAATACCGTCAGGTCTTCAAGAAAAATCTGTATTGGACGATTCGGCTCCACGTTGCCAGGCTTTTTATGGTAAAAAGAGTATTTTTTTTTATACTTTGAGTATAATTAGTTTTTTCAAGATTTAAAAAGAAAATACTCTTTTTAAAATATAAAGTCATACGATTCCTTATTTCTTTTGCTAATATGTTTCCCTGCATTATGTTTTATTTTTGAGCCACTGTTAGTGTTTATAGTTACTACACCTTTTGATTAGAAACTAATTCTTTATCAAATATATACTTTTAAAAAGATTGGGTTTTAAATTACACAGATCAACAATTGATCTAAATAAAAAAAAAACATTCAAAGCGATACGGTCCTTATTGGTTTTTGAGGTCCCTGAGTCCGAATGCATAGTTGGTTTGACCTTAAGCCTTTTCCTAGAAGTCATGTGAAGGTAATTTTAAAGTCAAATAAAGAAAAAAAATGTAGAAAAGGTCTGAAAAAAAAAATGTGTATGTTTTTTAGGTCCCTGAGTCCGAACCTGTTGTGTGTTGATAATTTTTGTCTCTGTCTCTATTTGACGTTCAAATGAACTTAAAATGACCTCTAGGAAAAGGCGTAAGGTCAAACAAAGTACGGATTCGGATCCAGAGACCCCAAAAAGATAAAGTTTTTTTTAGATTTTTCTCTCTTTTTCTCTATTCGACCTTCAAATTACCTTGAATCTGTTTGGATAAAGGTTAACCAACCCACGCACCGTAATCAGCGACCCCAAAAACCCTATAAGAACCATACCGCTCCGAGTGTTTTTGTTTTTAGATTAAATGTCTGTGTTATCGTAATGATGTTAAAAGATTTCCTACTGTTTGATTATAAGTATGTCTTCTTTTATAATTATGTGTATATTTATTTTTAGCTAAAGAAGGCTGCCAAAGTACAGCCGAAACGTCCAATATAGATTTCTGCCTGAAGATATGACTTTTTTTTTCCTAGCCGAATCCCAACCAGCCCTTGACATTTTTATATATTCCAGTTATACCTGCATTCTCCAAATAACAACCGCACCTGTGCTGATTCTGATAAGGAAAATTGCTTCCTATTTTCATTATCATTTATTGCAAAACCCAGTGACTTGGAATTAATGATGATTCGGAAACGTCTTGAGAAGTGAGCCGTGAGAGAAGAGTAAAGAGATTTGCACCTGTAGAAGTCATCGCATTACCGTAAGGACTGTAAACAGGAGTGTCGGGTCGTGGGATCCGAACAATTACACGCTTTATACGGACCATTAACCAATCTCACTGGGGTTCCTGGACCCATGTTATATTCATGTCCTCTGAGGGGCAGTTCCTTTAACTGCAGACTTCTTTATGGCTCCGAGGGTCGACGCGGTTTAGTGCCGGCGAATCCCTTTGCAAAGTCTTTCCTGTCCGTCAGCTGCCTGTTTCCTCTCTGCTTCCCATTGTGTTGGAGGCTCAGGCATATCTTGGGGGAGGATTTAGCAATGTGTATACAATGTAGGGAAATATTTACTTCCTCCTGTTTAGAAATAGGGAGAGCATATGTATTGTAGAAATACTTGAGATTGTATTGGATGTACGATTACATAAAATATACTAAAATATTTTCACAATATGTGCGCAATCGTTATCCAAATTTAATCATTATTAAGGTGTATTCAAACTATACGTCCAGCAGCCGACCGGCCATCGTCCAGCAGCCGACCGGCCACCGTCCAGCAGCCGACCGGCCATCCTCCAGCAGCCGACCGGCCACCGTCCAGCAGCCAACCTGCTAAATGAAAGTCAATTCACACCATCCTTTACCAACAGGATATCGTCCATCAAAGTAGAGAACATATCTCTCAGTCCATTTTCTTTGCGAGCTGACCTTCATGCAATAAAAAAATTAGCAATCATTGCTTTAATTTTGAATGAAGAACAGAAAACCTTGAATGTATACAGGGTACGGCAGAGGAATAGGGTGTTTTTGGAAAATCATAACTTCGTTAAAATTGAAAAGGCATACCCGTTTTCGTCAACGCATTTCTGAAGGCGTTCCCGCAAATTGACATCTACTCTTTCCAGTAGGTCTGCATTGATGAGAGTGATTTTATTTTTGATTAGCACCTCTGTTATCCCTTAACATGTCTTCATTTTCTTCATAAAGTGCAAGCGTTTGCTGTGTAAAATTTATTCCTTGAGGATAATCCCTTTCGTTTAATTCCTGGACGACAGCTGGATTGTACGGGTGGAATTTTAACTCATTATGCAAAATTCTTCTTACAAGTTCCGCTGAATGTCTCCTTGCAGATCAGTCTGAATTTCTAAGAATGGCTCGTCTGACTCCTTCAACATTCGCTACTCACACTGAGACTGTCGTACGCAAAAACGCGTCGACGGGGGACGAAAAATTAGATTAACGTATGAGCGGAATGATAGCAGCCCTGCTTGCATACTGCCTAAGAGTACTGTCCGTTTCAAAAACACCCTATTCCTCTGCCACACACTGTATTATATAAGAGACAGTGTATAAAGAAAATATTTACAAAAAGAATGTTCGTAGGAGAAAGAGCTGCAAAATGATGAAATTTTATCTCATTCATATAGTTCCACTTGTTCAATGAATTTTTCGTTATCCACATTGATAAATAAATGAAAATTTACACTTAAAATGGTATGCGGGGGAAAAAAATAAACTTTTATAAAGAGATAAGAACCCAACTGGAGCTGTCAGTAGAGCGTTAACACACACCGTCCATGCAGGCACCAACCGGCTCCAACACGTCAGAATATTCTCACCGAGAATCCTATCGCCGGCTTGCCGTTGACGTCCCGCTCTTGTATGATCATCCTCATTGGAAATATATTGAAGAATTGTTTGCCGGTCGGCTGCTGGACGGTGGCCTGCCGGTGGCGGTACGTTCTTGTGTGATCCTCATTGGAAATATATTGAAGAATTGTTTGCCGGTCGGCTGCTGGACGGTGGCCTGCCGGTGACGGTACGTTCTTGTGTGATCCTCATTGGAAATATATTGAAGAATTGTTTGCCGGTCGGCTGCTGGACGGTGGCCTGCCGGTGGCGCTACGTTCTGTATTCTATTAAGAATATAAAGATTTCCTTAAGTTCATAGCACTAGCAAAATAATAAATAGAACGCGGACGGTCCCCCATTTAGATATTTAAGTTGTTCAACTTCGGACACCTTGGAGCAGTTGTATTCAACTTGGCTACAACCGTTAGCAACGCCGTAATAGTCAAATTCGCCCTTATTATTTAATTTTCCCCGTCGGGCGCATTAGTGAGATGATTCGGACGAAATTCTAAAAACCACTCTAAGAAACTTTATCGTCTTAGCGCGTTTCCAAAACGTCCTTACCCGTGATTTATTTTTTTATTTATTTTTTTTATTTAATATTTAACTGTTTATTTGATATCAAAAAACAAAAAATGATAGATACATTGTGTACCAACAGACCACAAGGATAAATTTACAATTTAAAACAAATTAACTATAATGTCAATGAGAATTAGTTTGTTGCAAGGAATGTATCTTCTTCATTTCCTTGCTCTATTACATTATGAAAGTGAATATAAACCCGTGATGTAATCATACTAACCAAATTTCAATAAGGTGAACTTCTTTTCAGGTAATTTATTAAATTTTCTAATGATCGTCTTACAAAATATTAAACTCATTTTCCTATAAAAAAAAGTAGATACCGGCACCGAAAACTGACAAATTCTACCTTCTTAAAAATAAAAAAGAATATTAAAATAAAATAATTAAAAAATATGTTGCTTAATCATGAATGAACCTTCAATATTAGGTTAATTTTGCCAACGGAACGATTTGAAAATTGGTCTATTCATAGGGATTGGAAATAAAGATAGGCATGCCATTAAATCTTAAAGGATAATATAAAAAATAAAAATTGACTGAATATTAGCCAGATGGAGCCCCTTGTAATCGGAGAACCATTTTCAAACCATGTTTGTAAATCTCTGATTATAGTCAATATCTCTAGTTAATTAACTAATTAATTAGCTCATGTCGTTTGGTAGCTTTTTTTTTGCTAAGGGTTTTGTCGGATGAATTAAGAAAGCCATTGATTGGCTAATGATCTGGACAGATTTACGCCTTAAAAACACAGTTCCAACAAACTTGAACAACAACTTGAACGGTTCATTATTAATGTTTATGCTGGAGCGACAAAAACGGGGTTTAGAAAGTCGTTATCCCTTTCTTAGAGATCTCTTTTTCTTTTTAAATTCTACATAATTAAATTAATTAATTCCAGCTGTTTTGAATACTTTCTGTTTACGGCACAGCCACGACAGTAACGGAGTTTGTAAGGTTACTCTTTAATTGATTTTTCTTCATTAGTCACTTAAATATAAGCACGTAAAAACACACACACACACACACACACACGCACACACACATATATATATATATATATATATATATATATATATATATATATATTTTATTGATGTTTTCCGGTAGTGGGGTTGCTTAATTCCAGAGGGTGAATCAAAATTCAGTCTTCCCACAAATTTTCTCTTTATTTTGCACTAGGCCTTTCAACACAAATGTGCCATCATCAGGTGCTAACAACAAATAAAACATGCATTAATATTGTTTGACTCCTTAATAACAATTTATATTGTTTGACTGTTGTTGGACAGTAATTAGTCTAATTAATAGTTAGAATTTATAAAGCAAATTGTGATAGTATAAATTGGAACATAATGTTATAGATTACAGTTTTTTAGTAAATAATTACAAATTCATGAACTAAGGTGTCTAAATGAAGTTTAAAATAACATAACCTTTAAACTCTATTTTAAACTTCATTTAGACACCTTAGTTTATGCATTTGTAATTATTTACTAAAAAACTGTAATCTATAACATTATGTTCCAATTTATACTATCACAATTTGCTTTATAAATTCTAACTATTAATTAGACTAATTACTGGTCAACAACAGTCAAACAATATAAATTGTTATTAAGGAGTCGAACAATATTAATGCATGTTTTTATTTGTTGTTAGCACCTGATGATGGCACATTTGTATTGAAAGGCCTAGTGCAAAATAAAGAGAAAATTTCTGGGAAGACTGAATTTTGATTCACCCTCGGGATATATATATATATATATATATATATATATATATATATATATATGTGTGTGTGTGTGTGTGTGTGTGTGTGTGTGTGTGTGTGTGTGTGTGTGTAGTATGTAGTAATTCGTGTTAACAAAACACGAATTATCATATATTAGACGTAAACTTAGCTTTAAAATATCACGTGGTACAGATGGAATATCAGGAGAATTTTTTTAAATATTTTATATTACCTTCATACCAAAAAAGCATATTCAAATTATATAGTTAGTTTTGAAGAGGCTAGTTTTGAGGGCTTATTTCCTTCGTCTTGGAAAAAACCTAAACTAATATTAATGTAAAAACCTGGCAATGTAAGTATCACTCGTGTACGTTTCCAGTGGACCAGCATCCTAAACCGCATGAGTCAAGTACACTAGATTCTCACTTATCCGGAGTTCTCTTATCCGTCGCTCTGTAATGTTCATCTCCGAGAGGAATGAGTGACGGATCTCGGAACTCGCAGGAGCTAGACCTGCTCGAGGGTTCCTAGATAACCTTCCCTTCCTAGCTAGCCTAACATTTGTTTCGTGGTATTTCATTAAATGGAAGTGAAAGAAACTAAAGGTTTCTACCAGGGCACCTGTGACTGGAAAGCCTGATATACACCCGCAAGGATTTACATGTTCTAAATCTATTTTACTTAAATATGCAACATTAAAAGTGGTAAACATTATTATATCCTCAAATAATAAGGTTTTTTTTTTTCAAATACACAAGTAACCACTTCTAACTGAATTCTCTAATCCGGCGTTTTCTCTAATCCGACTGTACCCGGTGTCGATGACGCCGGATTAGGGAGAGTCTACTGTATCTTGTTTGATAACTATATCTACTAGATGCCCCATCGCTCCCGTTTCGGATGGAGATGCATACAGGAGACGGATGAGTGGAAGGCTTAGCTTGAATGAGTAGAAGGTCAGATAACCGGAAAATGGTGACGGATGCGATGTTGGAAACCCGTTAGGAACTGGACAGCTTCTTGAGAAGTACCGAGACATCTGGCGGGGGCATTAGGACCTCTGACACATTTTTGTGCCGGATATCTAATCCCGAAGCCACGAGCACAGGTTTCATCAAACAATCTTATACACAGGGGTGGCCAAGCTCCTTGATAGTCGGAACCATTTCTCAAAATTTGAATTTTTTTTACGAGCCGCAATTAAATAAGTATTTAAATAAAAGGTATGCTAAAAAATTGTATTAAACATTTCTTTTACAGAAATTACATTTATTGAAAACATACAGATAAAAGTACAAAATTTGTGTATTGAATTTAAATATTAAACATTTAACACTTTTACTTTACTTGTCCTGATAATTCTTTAGCTTGATACAAATTGTTTCCTCCAGAGCACAATGTCAACTTTTCCTTGGAATAAGAGTTTAGAAATTCAAAATCGGTCCCGAGTCGACGATTACTCCAATGTTTATGTTCGTTCGCGCAGTTTTTGATGAGTAATACCATTCTTAACTTGGACGGAAATGAAATTTGTTACAATGTTGCACTTTAGACTTTCACATTTGTTGTCAGTAATTTAAAAAAAAAAAAAAAAAACATTTTGAAACACATTCGGAACGATATTATTTTTTTAAAATATAATAGCGCAAAAAAGGAAAGGGAACTCGGGCACATTTATCGAAATACACAAATGATCCGTCAAAGAGCCGCATGTGGCTCGCAAGCCGCAGGTTGGCCACCTCTGATACAATTGTCTTTAAACCAGATCCGAGAACAGTGCTGCACATCCTACATGTTTTAAATAAAAGTCCGTCACGCAGGAGCTGCATAACTAAGCACTTTCCTCAGAATTTGGGTAGTGTAGATTGCTTTCCAGAACAATTTGCTTAAAATATCCTACATAAATAAAATAAAAACATGAATAGTTCTCTTTTAAATTTGTAATGAGTAACTGATCAATTAATAATTTGCTTCCACAGTTATGTTTACACATGGTACCTATTACACTACGTAATAAATACAAAAAACCTCATATTATCGTATTTTGATCTAACGCAGGAACAGGATACAGTCACTCTAGTGGTAGAAAGCGCTCCTTGCGGCGGCATTGTGAACCTACGTTTGACGGGCTTTTCTATTGAAATATATTACAAATTAAACCCCCGCTTTCCGATTGACCGATTCAGCTCATTTTTACAACAGTTCTTTCTCATGAGTTACCCACGACGTATACCGTGTTTCGTTACAATACAGCAGAAATTACGACCGGTATGAGTATATTAAGAATTTGGGTCAAGAGTAAACCCCCACTTCTAATAAACCGATTTAGTTTATTTTTACAACACATATTTACCTGTAGATTACCACTACGAATACCGAGTTTCGTCGAAATATACCAAAAATCACGGCTGGTAGTGGCGAATTGGTATTGTGGGTTCGGAGTAAACCCCCCCTTCTAATCAACCGATTTAGTTCATTTTTATATCTCACTTTTCTCTCTATATTACCACTACGAATACCAAGTTTCGTTGAAATATAACAAATATTACGGCTGACATAGTCAAATTAGTGTTTTGGGTTCGGGGTAAACCCCCCCTTCCGGTGTACCAACTTTGGTGGTTAACGAACTCGTTCAATCGTTTGCTAATTGAATGCTATATACCAAGTTTCGTGACGAAAAAACAAAAACTCTGGCCGCTATCGTGTTAACAGACACATATATATATATATATATATATATATATATATATATATATATATATATATATATATATATATATATATATATATATATATGCATATATATATATATAGATATATATAAATTTTAACAGGGGTCATTTTCGATATCTACTAGGTAGGATCGATAAAGATTTGAAGAAATTTTTCAAAAATTCCGTCATGAGTCCAACCTCAATAGCTACTTTCCTTCGGAGGAAAGTGCTAAAAACTAAATACAAAACCTGTACAATATTTTCGGTCCAACGGTTAATCCCAATATACAAAATAATTTAAAATAAAAAATAAAGATTGCAAAATCCTAAAGTTATGAGAACCTCAAGAAAATAAGAAGGAATCAGAAAGAAAATGAATCTAGTTTTTGGACGACTAGATAAATTGAAAGGGATAAAGTTTATGACGGGTATCCTCTTTCTAAATTAGTTTCTGTTTGCTTCGTCATAAAACTCCCCCCCCCATTCCACCCCCATCCAATCCCTCTACCCCTGATCATTCTTTATATAAAGAATTGGTACTTCCGTTTTCTCTTTCTTTGTTCAAATTAGAAATTTCTGAACAAATTAAATTAATCCGTCTCTTTGGGAAATTTGGCCGCACCTGTTTACCATTTACGTTCAAATTATCAGTAAAAACAGACGATCAACCAGCGTGTACCATTCCTCAATCCTATTATTCTACGCAGATGACAAAATGTTTTCATCGGTTTGCCTCAACGAGTCGACATTTTAGCGTGTTTCCTCCCTAAAGAGAAAAGGACGGAATGAACTCCATGTTCATTGAACTAAGGTAAATGATTTTTCGAAAATTATCATTAATCAGGGGTCTCACGTAGTCTAGTGGCTAGCGCGCTGGATTCATAAGCGGGAGATGGTGGGTTCGATTCCCACCTTCGGCAGGAATTTTCTCATCTCAGGGCTCGCTGGGAAAATTCCCCGCTGCACCCTGGATGTCGGCGCTAATAAAAAAAAAATTATCATTAATCCGTTACGATTCTTTGAGTCGATTTGTTTATTAACATGAAAGTGGGTCTCCCCGTGGATTCCTGGAGATGCGGGTTCATGTAAAAAAATAAGAAAAAAACATGCGCGAACGCCAGCGAACGCTTTTTTGTGACACATACAGTCTTCTTTTTCGTACATGGCCACGCCACTGCGCATGAGCGAACGTGTGCGGACACTTTTTTGTGACACATACAGTCTTTCTTTTTGTGCATGGCCACTGCGCATGGGCGAACACCACTGCGCATTCGCGAAAGCCACTGCTTTAGTCATCACTAAAGCATATTTATGCTAAAAAAAAAACAAAATCAACATAACCTGGCAGGATGACATCAACTCCATCTAGGCAGTTTTCCTCATTATCACTAGATTTATAGGAACTTATAGGAATTGTATCAGTTCCTTTGTATGATATAAAAAATAACCATTACAAACGGATGAGGGTTCTCTACTAATTGGAAAAAGTCCGGATAAAGTTGGAGTAAGTGAGAATATTCAATTCTTGCTAATTGCTGAGGTAAAGTGTGGATGGGGCCACAGGAGGCACCGCTTACCTGACAGTAAACTTGTTAACACCGTTTTAATCCTGCGGCTCTCTTAATTTTCTAAACTTTTTCACCCTTCTCTAATAGTCTCTTAATAAAACAGATAGATTTGCTCGGCTCCTATCGTCTTATTTATTATTAAATGGAATTGAATTGCCTTAAAAGCTTTTTCTTTCTTTTTTTTTTTTTTTACTTCGTTTAGGTGTTTTTGCGGTACATTTAGGTCGTTGAAAGTCATTTTTACATTATAGGCTTTTGAGCAATATATCAGAGCCCTGAAGAGAAAGACCGAATCTGAAAAATCGCAATCGCGAATTAGCCAGCGCAACCATTATTATTGCTCAAAATTGATTACTTATTATTGTTAATCTATATATATATATATATATATATATATATATATATATATATAAAATCACGTGTCTGTCTGTTTTTCTGTTTGTTTGTTCCTTATACAAATCTACACCGTTTGACCGATTTTGACCAAACTTGGAATAATGGTAGGTCTTGATACGAAAAATCTCCTAGGCTAGGTCAAAAAAATCTACCAGCTGTCTGTCTGTATGTTTGTCCCTTATACAAATCCACACCGTTCTTCCGATTTTGACTAAACTCGGTACATATGTAGATCATAATCTGGGGAGTGTCGTAGGCTAAGTCAAAAACGTCTTATAGCTGTCTGTCTGTATGTTTGTACAATATACAAATCCACACCGTTCGTCCGATTTTGACTAAACTCGGTACACAGGTAGATCTTAATCTGGGGAGTGCCGTAGGCTAGGTCAAAAAAATCGACCAGCTGTCTGCCTGTATGTTTGTCCCTTATACATATCCACACCGTTAGACCAATTTTTACGAAACTTGGTATACATGTATGTCTTGATATGGGGGTGTTATAGGTTAGGTCAAAGTCGTCTAGGACTCACAGTTGGGAGGCCACGGGTTCATAACAGTTACAGATTCGTGTTATTAGATTTTAATAATACTTATTTGGTTTCTAATTTATTTAGGCTTTTCTATATGCAGAAAGTAGGTGTAGCATGGCACGCCGGGTAACGGCTAGTATTATTATAAATATAATTAAATTATAAATATAACCAAAATTTAATTATCTTAGTTGGGATTAATTTCCAAGATGTAGAAAATATTTCAATTGAATCCCGCGATTCTAAGTACTCACAAAAAAATAATGACTTACAAAAACATTGATTCCACTGATCTCAGAAACGGTTAAAGCTATCGCCTTGAAAATGGTTTCATTCGTTTTCCTAGCCCAAGAAACCTATAAAACAAGTACCTGCAAGCATATGAACTCAAAAACGTAAACGTTACGTTTTTTTTGCGCGAATTTCGCCCCAAACACTATCTTCTAGTTGGCGGATTCTGCTGGTTAACGAACTTGACCTTTCAAATTAGACGACAGATTTTTGTACCCAATTTCGTCAAAATCGGACCATTTTTGAGCTTGCTAGAGAGCGAACAGACAAGCATATATATAAATATATACATGTATATATATACATACAAATTTTAGCTACCTATATTTTCGTGATCTATTGTGTCTGAAACGTGAAATTTTCTAGTCGGCACTTCCGGATTGCGTCGTGAGGTCAACCTCATACGCGGGTTCTCCCTATGGAGATAGGGAGTAACCGCGCTAAAAGACAACGAAGGGGTTTGACAATTCCTTATGATTTACATGACTTACTCATTGACTTACATTCAACTAAACTCTATGTAATATTTTTCTTATTAATTTATTTTTCAGGTACCTAATTATTAAATAACACGCATTTTAATAGATCTTGACTTCAAACCAATGCTTATTTTTCTCTCCTTCTTTACATTAAACGTTTCGGCTATTTTCAATCAAAAGCCGAAACGCCGTTCAAAAGCCGTAATATATTTTTTTTTTTTCAAAAAATAGTTGTAGAATAAAATTTTTGGTTTGGGTATTTAGAATCATGGAATTCAGTTAAAATATTCTCTGCGTGTTTGAAATTCATATAAACAAAGATGTTTAAATTTTACGTACGTTTGGAGTTAAGGAAGGATTAGAATAAAAATGGTTATTAATAGACATGAAAAGTTTTTTGGAACTTCGTATATTTTCCTTAATATCTCGAAAACTTTTGGGAATGTGGAAAGTAATGATTCAAAAGCTTACTAAATTTTAAGTAAATCGGCGAAATAAGTGCTTAAAACTTCAAATGTGTTGGTTTTGTTCTCTTGAACGGGTTTTCGTAGTTGTTTAGCTCCCTTTTTAATTGGTTGTTTTTTTTTTTTGTTTTTTTTGTTTTAAATTGCATTTATTTATAGAATTAGAATTATAGTAGAAGAAGTCAAGAAAATTAGAAACATTTTGATATTTCATGCTGTGGAATAACTATTTCTAGTTTCTAGCAGAGGGGTTGGCCAAGCAAGCTGTAGGGGGAGATTCCAGGTAAAAGATTACACTGTCCCTTTGTAACGGGCCATAAAAGGATTTCAGGAAAGGTCGAACCAAAGTAATAACTATTTTTATTTCAATATTTCCAAATGATGACGCAGTTATTGCGATTCGGACTTTTTTTAATTTGCCTTTTTTTTTTTTTTTTTTTTTTTCTTTTTGTGTGACAAACTGACTAATATTTAAACACACTTCCCTTCTGTCGTCCCAACGAGTTAATCGCCACTATTGTGGAACTCACAATTATTAAATAAATAAACAATTACGTATGTTAATTCCGGTATCCTCGGTAGGCCCAAATGGCAAATACGATTAAAAAAGAAAATATCGTTCAATCTTGAAAGGGCGAAACGAGAAAAGGTTCTTTGTTCTTGTCTCCCTCTAAGCCAATAATAGGCTAAAGGCTCAGGAAGTTAACCCTATAGCCTTTCTTGTATAGTAGGGCTTTAGAAGAAAAGTCGTCAAAAAGATTTGAAAAACTCATTCTGAACTTTATTCATAAATGTTTACAGATAAAGAGAAGTTGGAAAAGCGTTTTGGATCCCTCCCCCCTCGGTGACAGTATTTCCTTGGATTTCCATCTTGGAAGAGAATCCTTCTCGATAGTGTATTCTCATGCTTATACAAAGTTTTTCCAAATATATTTCTCCGCTCAGTCACACTTGGTTCTGAACATTGGTTCTGAGCTCAGCAGACAACATGTTATATGTTTTATGTCACTGTTTCTTAAAAAGACGTCTGTCATGTAGGAGCTGCATTACTCAGTACGTTAACCAGCAAACTTGCATAGCTGAATAATTATCGTAAAATAACCTATATATTATAAATATTAACCATTAAACCAACAAAAATCGAATTTTTGGCGAGTGGGGCCAAACGACATTTCGCGACTCAAAATGTCTACCGCCTCCAAATCTTAACCGATTTCAATGCATTTTTTTTTTTAATTTTTTTAATAAATGATATCTTATAAAAGTTATCTTAATTTAACAGTGAGATAAATTAAAATAATATTAATTTTGAATGATTTGAAAATTTATTTTTATTTTTTCCATGTCTATTCAGGATTTAAATGCTTAATTTCAACAATATCACTGCTGATATTAAGTTAGGGGAAAAATAAAATAGTATTTTATGTTACGATATATGCTTTAGGGAAAGAAAAGCTGCTCCCAGAATCGTTTTTGTACCACAGTCATAGATAATATATTTTTTGAAATTCAAATATTTACAATGTGTAAACATCGTACTTTAAAGTAAGCAATAACTATATTTTTTCATAATGTAAAATTTGAATGTTTTTTTAATTTTTGTTTTCGTTTCCTTAAAATTGGAAAAATAGGAGTGTCCTCTTTTTTAGAGCAAACCATTCAATTTTCTTTGAAGCTAACGATGATTTTGGACAAACTGTATCTTCTGTTCAAGGTTATAAATACAATCCCTCAAGGAAAATGTCAAGCTATTGACTAAATATCTCAAGATTATGAAGAACCTTCTAGAAAAAAAAAAAAAAAAAATGTTATAACTGCAAAACTATGAAATGGATCTGAGCTCAGCGCCATCTTCAGTTTCTCCTCCTTGGTGAGCGGAACTAATTAAAATGACTTTGAGATCCTTGTCAAGGAGCTTTGAGAGACAGGAGTCTGTTATCAGCTGACATGGCTGGCATGGAGGTATCTGTCCGATTTGCCTTTTCTTGTCAACAACACTCCCTACTGTTGTCATCCAATCCCTGGCCTTGTTGTTATTGGACGGATATTGCCTTCGGCTGGATCAAAGCCGCAAGTCCTGCTAATTACTCAGAGAGGGAACGCGAAAACGTCACTAGCATCCCTGTCTTTGCGCACGTTCTCCCCATTGGATAGAGACTATTTTTGTATGATACCTCGTACGTCATGGTCAGGATATGTTCCCACTCTCCCTTCCATTCGTTATTAGATCACGTAGCGACCTGTCAAGTGCATCTTTCTTTCTGAAATATCCACTCTACTAAATTGGTTGGCAGAATGTGTTTTACTCCAAACTTGTTTTAACTCAGAGCGTAGATTGACGACTTTTTGCCCGCGTTTCGAAAGACGGATCAGCTTGTCAAATAATTGTCTAGGCTAATACCTACTTTAGGCGTTTGGTAGTTGTCAGTAACCCTGGTCAGCGGACCTTTACCTTCGTGAAACCGGGTTCTTTTTTAGGGACCATGAAAAATGATTAGTGTTAGGACAAGTAACAAGTTTTACTTAATGCGTACACAGTAACATGTAATAGTTAAAAGGAATAGATCCTATTGACTAAGCGACAAGTGTGATCCCATACCAACATTCTATTATTGATCCCTTGTCACGTCGTGCAAACAGCCCAACAAGCGTTCAGCGGCAAGTTAGTCCTCTACATACCACACTGAACGTACTTGTCCAGTAGATGTGAACGATAATCTTCAACTTGTCTCCAAGCCAGCGTAACGAGATTGGCAAGTACGGACGTGCCGTCCAGAACGCACCAACTTGTAAACAAGTAATTTTCACTTGTCACATAGTCACGTTAGTGAGCGGAACAAGCACTAATAGCAACTAAGTACTTGCAGCTCGCGTAAGAAGTTATCGCCTCAGACTGACCATTTATTCGTCTGAAGGAGTAGTTGGAGGGAAAGGGGAGTGACCTAAATTCCCATAAGCCAGTAAAATTCGCTAGATAAATTCCCCTGTTATTCATTGAATAAAACTTCTATTTTTTATAATAGAATAAGTTTTATTTTTTAATAACGTTTCAGCTTGAACATTCGAACCTAGACGAATTCTACCTTCACATACACCCTGTTATATTCTTATCTCTCGGAAGTTCCCCCTTATTTGTTTACTATACTACCTTCTTTGTTTGCTATACTTCCTTGTTTGTTTCTTACACTTCCTTGTTGGTTTACTATACTTCCTTGTTTGTTTCTTATACTTCCTTGCTTGTTTACTATTCTTCCTTGTTGGTTTACTATACTTCCTTGTTTGTTTCTTATACTTCCTTGCTTGTTTACTATTCTTCCTTGTTGGTTTGCTATACTTCCTTGTTTGTTTCTTATACTTCCTTGTTTGTTTGCTATACTTCCTTGCTTGTTTACTATACTTCCTTGTTGGTTTGCTATACTTCCTTGTTTGTTTCTTATACAATCCCTCCCATCCTTTTCAAAGACACAAGGGATAAGAACGAAAACGCATTATGATGACGCAGTTCCTGCGAGTCAAACTAGTGATTTAATACTTGTGTGCCGAACGGCTGTAGATACGCATATTATTAGATAAAATAATAAAGAAATTAGAAAGTTAGATACCTTAAGTTATTAACTAAGTTAAATTGTTATACCTTATCTACAAAACTTCACCCCTTGGAGTTGTGCCTAAGTGTACGTAGAAATTCTGATTTGTACATTGATTTGCTCCTGTTTTTGATGTTTCGTTGATTTGTTGCAAAATCCCCCATAGTTGTACAAACAGTGTAATTAAAGGGCACTATTGTTTGCTCCTGAGTGTACAAACAGGGCTGTATGCCTTCCTAACTAGCGCCCTCTGGCTCCCTTTATCAACTAATTTGCAGATTTATCAATATGGATACGACCTAATTGTGATGTTGTCGATGGCAGCCCAAGGTTGATTTTAGATTTACTACATATTTACTGTATACATTTTAAGCTAGTGTGTTTTATTCTCTATATTTGTAATTTTTACAAAATAAAAGAAGGTACGTTTAAAACAATAATCTATTCTAACTGATATCATTGGGTGGGGCCTTTAATCCGATAATTTTCTATGAAAATAGTTACTGGACACTTTAAAAGTTCAGGTTTCGGATACAGAATCTTTATCTTGGACGTTTCAGCATCCACTTGTTTAGCAATAAATCCTTTTGGGATGAAGGGCCAAAAATACCGGTAACTAAACGTCATAAATTTATGTTAGCTGTTGTTTTAAATGTTTATGTTCTTTAAGTGTTTGAGTATTGTGTCATTGTTTCTACACGGAAGACACTTAGTTGTTGTTTGTTTACTTATGCTTAAGGGCAAAAAACTGCGAGGTCATCATTCCCCGAGCTCTCTTATTTATTTATTATTTTTTGGAAGTCATTCAGTTTGTTTTCCATTGTTTTACTTTATATGTAGGCATCAAGTACTTGTAACCTATTAAACACACTTATTCACAAATATCCGTGCAAATTTCGCTCCAGAAACCATGTTGCGGTGGACAGATTCAGCTGGGTTGACCTTTCAAATCAGACGAAAGATTTTTGTACCAAACTTTGTAAAAATCGAAACATTTTTGAGTCGGTGAGGGAGCGAACAAACCAATATATATATACCCACACACAAAATTGAACCTTCTTTATGTTCGTGATCTATGTAATTATAACGTAAAATTTTCTGATCATCAACTGCGGATTGGGTCATGAGGTCAATCTCATAAGCGTGGTCCCTCACCATGGTGGGAGTGAGGAATCACGCTAAAAATCTTATATTTTTGTGAATCTTTGACTCATTTTCTGTACATTCTTACTACAGTTTTTTTTTTTTTTTTTTTTTTTTTTTTAGGTACCGCGACCTTTTCATTCCAATTAAATCCTGTTAAGAAATTACCAAAATTTTTTATCGTGGCGTGTTAGTTTTTGTCTTTGGGAAAAGAATAAAAACTTTTCAAGCCTCTGTTTATTCAGGGCCCCCCAGTTTGCCCTGATGGATGGGCTGAGTAAGCCGATCCGATCCTATGTTGACCGAGGACCTACAAACACTGCACGAAGATGATCCTCTCTATAACATACACTGAGTGCAAGAATGGAGAAAGGGGCAGAACCAACTTATAGGGGTTGAATTAAGGAAGTACTATTTGATTTTCGGATCCAAAGGACGTCTCACATTGCCATAAATCAAGGCTGATTCTCTCTTTTATATATATATATATATATATATATATATATATATATATATATATATATATATTAATGTGATATTATTCTGGGCCAATGTGGTCATATGACATCTTGAATAAGCCTTTAAGAAATGAATGCTCAAGCCATACAAAATATTGGATCAGCAGCGAAATATTCAGATGCAAGCGAAATCTCACATGTTTGTGAATGAATGGAAATTATTTTTCCCCATTAATTGAAATAAGTCAGAAGTGAAAACTGTTCAAACTGGTGTACTTCAAGGATCAATAATTGGTCCAACCATCTTCAATCTATTTTTTAATGATTTAAAAAAAAAATTAATATTAAATTCAAAACTCCTTTATTTACTGATGATACAGCTTTTCTTCTATTATCATACGGAATTTATAATATAACTTACTACTATTGTTTGTTTTAAGTAATAAAAAAATGTTTTAACGCGTTGGCTTCGGCAGGAAATTTCAGTGGTTAGTCGTAGGCTGACATGTATCCCGTAAGGATTGCTGAACGGTACGGGACAAATGTGTTTCGTAAACATCTGTACGTATATATACATCACACGAAGTAAACAAAAATTGTCTGAAGGCTATTGCTGAATATAAGGAGGAGTAGGATAAGATAACAAACAAATCAGTACATGATAATGTAACATAATAACCTACGTTATATTCTCAAACTTTACAAATATTATAATACAGAAATCTTCAGAATCAAGTTAAATATATTAAAAAAAAAAAAAAAAAATGTTTTAACTAGTTTCAGCTTTTACAAGCCGTAACGAATAAGTGAAACACAGCAAAAATTATAATTCAAATATATTTTTTTTTAAACCTGACTTAATTGTTCGTTTGGGCTTTATTGACCATATTAAAACATTTTAGGCAGTAACCCGGATTCTGTTTACACTCTGAATATAACGTACAAACACTGAACATAACGTATACACATTTTTAGCGTATTTATCACGCTGGGTACGGGCCACTGGTGCCCAGTATTCCGATTTACGTTCATTAGTGTACGTCACGGGACGTATTTTTTCAATACTTTCTAAGAATTTGTTTAATTTCTGTGCATCTAATGGACTGTGAGGTTTTTTTTTTTTTTTTGTTTTTGTTTTTTAATTGTTTATCACAGCCAAGTAACAAATAATCAAGCAACAACCATCGTAAGTTAAAGGAGTTGGGCTATTTTGTCCGCCGTGCCCCAGTGAAAGCCAATACGGGACATTTCTGTCCCGTATCAAAGCAAACTTGTTAAGTATTTTAATAAATATGAAATAAAGCGGAACGATTAAAAGATATATAAGTTCTTGTTTTCTAAGCGCAGCCCTTTAGATTAGATTAGAAAAACATGTGCCCGGATAACCGAGACCTGCAAGACCTATTTTGCCACCCGACGTGTCGTTCTGTTATACTATCAGACCCGTATCAAAAATGAAGCTCCTTAAAGTTGTAAGGTTCAGTTCCGGTATCCTCCTTGGATCATCAATTATCGCAGCCCTTTACTAAATCATATTGTTAATTTCAATGGCAAAACGTTATCCTATTGAAAATCTGTAAAATATCAGAGTCCTCGATGCTGAATTGACATTAATCAGTCATGTCAATATTCAAGTTAACAAGGCTACCCGAGCTTTAGAAACATTTAAAACAGAAACACTCATTAAAATCTTCTAAATAAAAAATGTATTATTTTTTTTATTTATATATTTGACCAATCATTTCTTATGCCTGTCCAATGTGGTCCTACAAGTGCTGTAAAATCTTTAGAAAATTGCTAATATTGAAAAATAAAAGTTTAAGATTTATTGGAAAGGACCCCGCCCTTTCCCAATAGAAAATAGCTTTCGGTCAAATTGGCCGAAACTATGCTCGTTGGATAGAAAAAGTCTTTCTGAACAAAAGTCTCCATGGGCACAAAACCTAAAAGTTGGAACTTTTGGTACTTTTAGGTATCCGAAGTTTTCCATTTTTGATTTTTGCAAAATCTCGAGATCTCTGGTTGGATGGTTTTCCAAGCCATTTGGCTAGTAAAAAAAAAATACTTATCAATTATTTTTCGAAGACCTTTCGAACGACACCACATTCAACACTTCTACCCCGCCCCCTCCACCCACGGAAGTGGAGGGGGAAGCTTTTTTTTGTAATTGTCGTCTATCCATTATCATTTGAAGATCTTTTCGAAGGCTATACACTCAAACCCCAACCCCACCCCACCCCATCTCACCTCCAGTTCGCATGTTTAAAAAAAAGGCCTTTTTTTGCGAAAAAAGTGTTCCGTTAGCAGACATTAATATTAGTAGCCCTGAAAAGGGCCGCTTTTTGTCTCTTAGACTGCTGTCAACTGTTTTGACTTTTCATTTGCTATTGATCAGCTGCATCTAACGTATGATTCAGCAAGTAAGAAGTCGGATATTTGATGTTTTGATGATGACGAGCATATCCCAAGGGGTTTGGGGTAGGGTAAGGGTGTGAGGCGAGGTTTCAGTGTATTGCCTTCGAAAATATCTTTAAATGAAAATGGATGGACGATAATTGCAAAAAAAACTCCCCCCCCCACCCCACCCCTGTGGGTGGGGGGTGGGGTAGGAGTGTCAAATGTGGTGTCGTTCGAAAGGTCTTCAAAAAATAATTGATAAGTATTTTTTTTACTGGCCAAATGGCTTGGGAAACCTTCCAACCAGAGATCTCGAGACTTTGCAACAATTAAAAATGGAA
>OX328123.1:150874076-150921576 GCA_946811695.1 Gonocerus acuteangulatus | reverse complement strand
AGGGTAGATGGAGCGATTAGTGGAGCCCGTATGTTCCCTTTTGGACGATCTAAAGCAGTAAAGGATCTTAAAGACCTACACGAGTCCTTCTCTTCAGTAGCTTCCGCTTCTACTTCACTCTATGTAATTAGTAATTAGCAACATTCAGGTATTTTATAATTTTGTTAAATTAGCTTGCATCATAACAAAAAAACAAACCAAACATTACACCAATATGTGCCTGTCGGTTAGAATTAAGTATCGTCGAATAGGATATGTTTGTTTATGATAATTCAACTTTGAAACATGTGGTAAGTAGGTAATTTACAATAATAATTTCTGAGAATTGCATATTTAGCTTCTTCAAACGGCTGTGTTTGAAGTAACCGATATTACAGGCTTAATCTTTTCGATATGGCGAGCACATCTTTCGATATGTTTTTCTCCAGCGGTCCAGCGGTGGTTCTCACATCTTTCTGGAATATTTGGATGGGTTCATCTCCATCTTCGTCAGCCAGGTCGTTGTCGTTTCTTACTCGGTGGTTGCCGAGTGAAGAACACCCGATATATATATATATATATATATATATATATATATATATATATATATATATATATATATATTTGTCTGTTCGCGCTTTATCTCAGTGAATAATGGTCCGACTTTTTCGTTTGGGTATTTATAATCATGAGATTAAGTTAAAATATTTTCTGCATGTTTGAAATTCATATGAAGATGATTAAATTTTGGTTACGTTTGGAGTTAAGTAAGGATTAGAATAAAGTATTTTATTTATAGACATGAAAAGTTTTGGTAACTTTGTCTGTTTTCCTTAATGTGCCAAAAGCGGCTGGGAATCTTTGTGACTATTTGAAAGCTTACTAAATGCTCTACAAAAAATAATCTGAAGCAATTTTCGATTAGGCGTCAATCGGACTTAAAATGTGTTAGTTTTGTTCTTTTGAACAGGGTTTTGTCATTGTTTAAATCACTTTTTATTTTTTTATTGTTTTAAATTGCATTTATATGTAAAATTAGTATTATAGTAAAAAAAATAAATAAAAAAATATAGAAAATAAGAATCAGTAAGTAGTGTGTTTCTAGAGCGAACCTATGTATGTACCCTTACAACCGTGACCTATTTTGGGTCATAAATTATTTAATGAAAGGTCTAACCCAAATTATAACTCTTTCTATGTCAACCTTTACAATGGCATTAGGGATAAGAACGGAACCGCGTTAAGATAATGCAGTTCCCCCTAGTCGGACTTTTATATTTAGCTTTTATAAAAAATAATGTTTTTTTTTGTTGTATAAGTTCCCCTGAAGAGATGCGAAAATATGCACGAAACATGTGTCTAACAAATAAAGTATTTTGAAGAAAGGATGAAAAAGGACGACCCCATGCCTCTTAAGGTCTGAAAGAATTTAGATGTATTTTGTGTCATCTGCAAGCATAAATAATATATATACACAAAAATTTTTACCACCATTATTTTCATGATCTACGGGTTCTGAAATTTGTAAAAATGGAATAGTTGGGATTCGGCTAAAAAAAACCTCAATACGATTTTTGTAAAAAAAATCGATATTCAGGACGTTTCAGGTAGCCTTCGTCAGCTAAAATGACAATAAAAAAAACAGAATTAATACGAAGAAAAAAAGTTTATAAGTAAGATAAGTGACAGGTATGTCCTTTACAAAAACAACTTGCAACAGCGAAACTTCATTTTCAGAAAAAAATTACTAAATATAGAAATTGCCGATTTAAATTGTGAAATTAAAAATTTAGAAACAGACATGTCACTTATCTTACTTATAAACTTTTTTTCTTTGTATTAATCTCTTTCTTTTTTCATGTCATTTTAGCTGACGAAGGCTACCAAAGAGTAGCCGAAACGTCCTGAATATAGATTTTTTTACAAAAATCGTATTGAGGTTTTTTCTTAGCCGAATCTCAACTATTCCATTTTTACTTATCACCTCGACGGCTAAATATCTAATCTTCATGATGAAGTTGGTAATTTTCCGATTTTTTTTAATTTGCGACATGATGTCAACCTTATAAGCGGGGTTCCTCCCTATGGAGGGAGGGAGGAACCGCGCTAAAATGTGTGATATATATTTTTTTTTTGGGGGGGGGGTCTGTTTGCGAACACCACATCTAGTTAGTTCTCCAGTTCATAACTCATTAGCTTTTCTATTAGCTATTCCTATGGGCAATCCTATTGGGTGTTGCTGGGAGTAAAGTAACCTTTAAAACTCAAGTCAATCCAACTCGCAAAAATTAATAGAATTCTATTAGAGTTTTAATATCTTCTTGAGCGAGCGTAGCGAGCGGAAACGCATAGCACGTATGCCCATAACGCGAAATAAATGTAAAATATAAAAATATGTTATAGGACCACCGGACAAAAAAATTGGCCAGGAGGCCCCTAAACGTCACAATTACCATTGATTTTAGCACTTTTCTCCGAAGGAACCGAACACCGAAAATGACCCCCGTTAAAATTTATATATATATATATATATATATATATATATATATATATATATATATATATATATATGACTGTTAACACGATTGCGGCCAGAGTTTTTGTTTTTTCATCACGAAACTTGGTATATAGCATTCAATTAGCAAACGATTGAATGAGTTCGTTAACCACCAAAATCGGCCCACCGGAAGGGGGGGTTTACCCTGAACCCAAAACACTAATTTGACCATGCCAGCCGTAATATTTGTTATATTTCAACGAAACTTGGTATTCGTAGTGGTAATCTAGAGATAAAAGTGAGATATAAAAATAAACTAAATCGGTTCATTAGGAGGGGGTGTTTACTCTGGACCCACAATACCAATTCGCCACTACCAGCCGTGATTTTGGTTATATTTCGACGAAACTCGGTATCCGAAGTGGTAATCTACAGGTAAATATGTGTTGTAAAAATAAACAAAATCGGTTCATGAGGAGGGGAGGTTTACTCCGGACCCGAATTACAAATGTACTCATATCGGTCGTAATTTCTGCTGAATTGTAACGAAACGCGGTATACGTCGTGGGTATCTCATGAGAAAGAAGTGTCGTAAAAATGAATTAAATCGGTCCATTAGAAAGGAGGGTTTACTTGAAACCCTGTTTCATTAGAATAACCCGCCAGAAGTAGGTTACCAAAGCTGCCGCGAGGAGCGCTATCTCTCACTAGGGGGACTGTATCCTGTTCCTCCGTCAGATCAAAAGACGGTAAATTATGTTTTGTGTATTTATTAACTACTACAGTATCATATATTAACATAACTCTGAAAGCAAATTATTTAAAAAATTATTAATTGAACAGTTCTCATAAGAAATGTAAATGAGCAGAACTATTCACGTTTTTATTTTATTTATATAGGTTATTTACAGCAAATTATTCAGGAATGTAGTCTACATTACAAAAATTCTGAGGAAAGTGCTTAGTTATGCAGCTCCTGCGTGACGGACTTTTTTTTTATAATATTAACCTTTTTATTAATAAATATTGCTTGCTAAAATATATTCTGCTTATTTTCATTTATGCTTTACAAGCCTAAAAGTATTACTTACAAATACAAATTATCCAACGGTTCGTTAGAAACCGTATTATATAAATATAGTAGTTAAAAAAAGTTACTTTTAGTAATGATTGCAGAGATTTAAAATAATTTTCATTACCTACTATATTAACTTCTGATTACTATATTTATATAATATGGTTTCTAACCTTAGATAACATTTAAAGAAGTAATAGATGACCTGCAAAGAACCTGTAAGCTAATCAGTAAGTACCAAAATCACTGGGTTTTTTTTTTCATTGTAGTTTAAAGACCAGTCAACCACTATTGGGTCATTTTTGCCTCCCAAAAAATCACTGTTAAAATCACGACAGATACTCCAAAGTAACGTGGATGTGGTTATCGCAAACAGCCTTTTTTTTTTTTCTTTAATTCCATTTAGGTATTTCTTGGAAAAACGATTGTGTTTCCCCATTTGAGTAAGGGATACTGCCGGAGCTAGAGGAAGCGCATGTGTGGGAAATGGGAAAATATCCTGACCCCTACCCCAGGACAGGTCCCCGAAGGACCTTCAGGATCCATACATTATCCCTATCATATCAAGGATGGAATCGCCTGCCTCTTCCTGAGTCTATCTTGTTTACCAATAACATACCTCTTACGGTTTACCTTCCTTTCTATTATATCTGCTCGAGTTGGTCCTCCATTAATCTTCATGCCAAAAATCACTACCAAGTAGATTATTTGCTGTGAAAAGAAACCAACACCTTCCGACATCAGCTGACCCGTGGTTTTATACTCCTCCTCCCAGATAAAGAAACCAACACCTTCCGACATCAGCTGACCCGTGGTTTTATACTCCTCCTCCAAGATGAAGAAACCAACACCTTCCGACATCTGCTGACCCGTGGTTTTATACTCCTCCTCCAAGATGAAGAAACCAACACCTTCCGACATCTGCTGACCCGTGGTTTTATACTCCTCCTCCAAGATGAAGAAACCAACACCTTCCGACATCAGCTGACCCGTGGTTTTATACTCCTCCTCCAAGATGAAGAAACCAACACCTTCCGACATCTGCTGACCCGTGGTTTTATACTCCTCCTCCAAGATGAAGAAACCAACACCTTCCGACGTCAGCTGACCCGTGGTTTTATACTCCTCCTCCAAGATGAAGAAACCAACACCTTCCGACATCAGCTGACCCGTGGTTTTATACTCCTCCTCCAAGATGAAGAAACCAACACCTTCCGACATCAGCTGACCCGTGATTTTATACTCCTCCTCCAAGATGAAGAAACCAACACCTTCCGACATCAGCTGACCCGTGGTTTTATACTCCTCCTCCAAGATGAAGAAAAACATAATAATTAAATTGACGTAATGAATCTCTATTTTTCGACAAAGAAGGCAATTTAGAAGAAATGTATTTCCCAATTCCTTCAGAGCTAAACGCTCCAAAATTGTGAAATACTTGGGTTTGAAAGAAAATTATTTAAATATTATTTCCTATGATTAAAAAAAAAAAAATAGATATATTTTTTACGGGTAAATTTAATGTAAGGAATACTTGTAAATAAATAAATTTAGGTGTAAGTGTATATATATAAAGTAGCTATAAGTGAAATTTACAGAATTTGCATACATATTTCATAAGAGGCAAAATCTTAAGTTTAATTATTAGATAAAAAAAAAAAAAGGTTTGTAGGACGATAAAAACAGTAGGGTGTTGGTCCTTAAATTCTTTCCATTCCATTCCATTTCCTATGAACGATTCATCGTGTAATAGTCCTCAAGGTTCGTAAATTAGCATATACATATAAGGCTGAAATAGGATAATAATAAGAAAATAATCAGTCACGCAAGGGCTGCATAACTAAACACATCCAATCATGAATGTGCATTGAATATTAATTAAAAAGCATTCAAACGGCTTTATTTATTTTTAAATCCCCGATACTTCTGTCTAGTCAACAGGCACTGAACATGAGAGCGTGTTTCGTTTAAATTTTCGCCTTTTAGATGTTTAACCCTTTTGCGTCGCTGTTTCTTGTGTATATCCCTTTAGTCGTTCGAAAAGAAAGAAAGATAAATACGTTTAACGGTTAACTGTTAATGGAACAAACATCTTTTAACTTACCTACTGCTGTAGAAATTTAAATACTTCACTCTCATATTTGCCGCTAATTTTGACGCAGTAGCCAACCTTCCACCTTCCACTCCTGAACCACCGACCTTATCACTGTTTTCCATGCAGTTCTTGTTAATAAAGTATTTTAATACTTTTTGCTACACTTTGTGGCTGAGTTTGGATAAGTGATAAAAACGTCGACTCATTTCAAGGGGAGCCAAAGTTCTAATATCGGGCGTGAACTAAAGATTATATCTTCCGGCTGGAGCATAGTAATGACCTCAATATCTCCCTAGTATGGTGTCTGGCATTGATTCAGATACCAACATCTGCTCCTCTTGGCTCTCCTGGAATTAAAAGGGCTGATTATTCTTTTAATCGGCTATTGTGAATTTTACATTCTAGTGCACAACGTCATCATTTCATTGCTACACGTCTGATTGATACTTTCTTAATTAATGGCGACACGTTGACCAGCGTCCCATCGCGTTGACGTCAACATTTTCTATTATACTCGAATCACCAGCGTACCAATTAAAAGAAGTAAAATAAGTAAACTCGAAAAGGGTTGTTTCAATTTGTTACACATCACTTCATATTTATGAGTTCAATAAGGAAAATGATGAAATTAAATTGGCTTTCTTGATTTTTTTCTCTGTGGCAGTCTACCTGTTAAAGGCTAGGCAAGCCTAAAAAAGGAACTTTGAGTACATAAGCCAGACAAGTTGAAATGACCTTAAGCTCCCTTAAGCTTCTTGCCAATCCCATGATGAAGCAAGAGCCTCATAAAAAGGAGTGTTCTTCGATGTCTCCGATTTTTCATGAGACTCCTCCCCCACTACCTAGACTATCGACCCAGAGGAACACATATATTTCGTGAAGTGAGCCCCCGTCCCATCCCATGGGATCAGTGCATCTCCCGATCATGTACGCCTCCTGTAGACTCCATGTATCGTATATTCTCTTCGGATCATCTGGATCATCTCTCAAACCTCCTCCTCTCGCCGTCACCTCATCCATACATTTTAAATTAGGCTTTATGTTGTTGTGAGTATTTTGCGATCAAATCCTGAAAGTTGCAATTATCTTTTTAAACTAACCAGTACTTATCAGTTGTCAAGGGAAATAAAGCTATTGTATATCCCTATTCCCGTGACAGCTGTACTGATGTACGTTCAGCCCGTACTTCTCCCGATCTGATCCAGTATGAGATCGTTTGACCGACAGCTGCCAACGTGAGTTACCTTGATTGGTTCTGAACCGATCTAGTCACAGCTCGTCAGTAATGAACTGGTAGTGATGTGAAAATCAGTGAATAATTTAATAAATACCACCTAATAAGCGTAGAAACGTGCGATTAGGTTGTTGGAAGTAACCCAGATTAGTTGAGAGGCCAATCAATCTTCTGAAGTATATCAGCCCCGAAAAAACCCTTAGTGTGAGGGTGCGTTTGCACCTGATAGTTATTGCAGGATATTTATGTCAGAAAGAAATTATGACTAATGTAAACTGCGAACAATTTATGTCTGAGATATATATTTCTATCGTGTGTCGACACTTCTATACCATCAGGTGTAAACACTGATTATAAAGAGAAGAATTTAATTTCAGAGATAAATGTATTGGCTTCTACTATTCTCGACACTTCTACACGAACAGATGTAAACACTGATTATTTGTGCAATGTACTATGACCTATGGTCAATTTATCGCAACTCTGAACAAATCCAGAACCGTCGTAAACGTATCTGCGAGGGTATAACATGGTTTTTGGAGTGACATTCGCGCGAAAAAATCGTTACGCTTACATCATATGCTTGCAAGTACACGTTTTATAGGCGTCTTGGCAAAGGAAAGCGAACGAACTGATTCTTAAGGCGTTAGCTTTAACGGTTTTAGAGAAAAATTGAAAAATAGTTGCCGAATAAAGTTTTTGGTTGGGGTACTTAAAATCATCGGATTAAGTTAAAATATTTTATGCATGTTTAAAATTCATATTAAGAAAGACGTTCAATTTTGGTTACTGTTGGAGTTAAGAAAGGATTAGAATAACATATTTTATTAATAAACATGAAAAATTTTGGGATCTTCAAATATTTTCCTTAATATCTCGAAAACGGTTAGGTAATCGTGGGAAGTGGAAGGTTGTCATTCAAAAGCTTACTATGTCCTCTATTGAACATGTTCTAAGGAAAATTTTAATTATACGATGTCAATCGGAAAAATAAGTGCTTAAAACTTCAAATGCGTTTGTCTTGTTCTTTTAAACGGGTTTTCGTAGTTGTTTAGCTCAATTTTTAATTGGTTGTTTTTTATTATAAATTTCACATATTTGTAGAATTAGTTTTGTGTTAGAACAAGTCAAAAAAATTAGAGAGATTCTGATATGTTTCAATGCATTGAACTGTGAAACTAGCGAGGCTGGCCTACCCAGCTGTAGGGTGTCTCATGTAAAAGGGAAAGCTGGCCCTTTGTCACGTTCCATAAAACATTTCACGAAACGTCGAACGAAAATAATAACTGTTTCTATTTCAATCTTTCCAAATGACCCTAGGTATAAGATCAGAACCGCACTAAGATGACGCAGCTCCTGCAAGTAGGACTTTTTAGTTTTTCTGTTGATTCTCCATTGAAAAATAGTCGACACGTGTCCGAAAGTTCCGTGCAATTCGCCTTAGGAGCCGAGAAATAAAATAAAATAGGTTGAAAATGCTTTATTTTATTTATCGAGTTTAGAAAATGATATCGACATGATTCTTTGATTTGTTTTAGAATGTCGATTCAAGAACAAATACAATCGTTGAACAATAATTTATATTTCGTCAAATAAATTCAAAAATATGCTTACGTTTGAAGTAATCTAGCATTATACATTTTTTTACACCAAAAATAGTAGCAGGATTAAAATCTCCAATACTGAGAGATACCTGAGACTACTTGTCTCTGCTTGAGAGGAATAACAAAGTAAGCAATAAAGAGGATTAAAAACTACTTATAACTTGTCATAAGCAGAGATGGGCATAAGTTTATTTATAAATAAAAATACGAATTTATTCGTACTTCATATATTTGTGAATACGAATATGAATAAATTCGTACTTCATATAATTGTGAATACGAATATAAATAAATTCGTATTCATAAGTGTGAATACGAATTTATTTTTATTCACATACATTAAATTTAAAAATACAAATAAAATTTTATTCGCAAATTTTCCTGCGAATACAAATAAATTCACAGAAAAAATTGTAAATAATCACAAAAAATGTGAATATTTACAAATAATCAAGTGATTACAAAAAAAAAATCACATTAAAATATACGAATACAAATTTATTCACATTATAATTTGTGAATAAAAATTTATTCACAATAAAATTCGCAAATAAATTATGAATTTATTCGTATTTAGATGATATTACGAAAGTTATTGAAGGTGAACCACCAGCCATGCTGCAGGGACATACTTTGTTATCTGTACCTCCATTTTTTTTTTTTATTTTTTTTATAGAAGTACAGATAACAAACTGTGTCCCTGCAGCATGGCTGGTGGTTCCGCGGCGGACTCAGGGTAAAAAAAAAATTTAGGCGCTAATAACCTAGACGTTAAACGCATTAAAAAAAAATATCACCCTCAATAACTTTCGTAATATCATCTTAATACAAATAAATTCATAATTTATTTGCGAATTTTGTTGTGAATAAATTTTTATTCACAAATTATAATGTGAATAACTTTGTATTCGTATATTTTGATGTGATTTTTTTTTTTTGTAATCACTTGATTTTTTGTAAATATTCACATTTTTTGTGATTATTTACAATTTTTTCTGTGAATTTATTTGTATTCGCACGAAAATTTGCGAATAAAATTGTATTTGTATTTTTATATTTAATATATGTGAATAAAAATAAATTCGTATTCACACTTATAAATACGAATTTATTTATATTCGTATTCACAAATATATGAAGTACGAATTTATTCATATTCGTATTCACAAATATATGAAGTACGGATAAATTCGTATTTTTATTAATAAATAAAATGATGCCCATCTCTGGTCATAAGTACATTACGTACAGTTAAAACCTGTCTAAACCAAAACCAATTCTATGCTACTTAACATTAAAGGGAAAAAATACATATTAATCTTAAAAATTTCCTCACGCAGGAGCAACATAACTAAGCACATTCCTCAGAATATATTAAAATATATGGACTGTAGTCCATATATTTGAAGAATGCCCCCGGTACGAAAACCTGTTTAAAAAACATCATGTGCCACGATCATTAAAGGAAGCACTCTCTGATTCAACCAAAATAATCCCCCTCTTAATTTCATTCCTTAAGGATGCAAACCTCCTGCAAAATATATGAAAAAAAAATAATAAAAATAAATAAATAAATAAATTAAAAAAATATATATAACAAAATAAATAAAATAAAAAAAATAAAAAAAATAATAAGATAAAATAAAAAAAAAATAATAATAAAATAAAAAAAATAAAAAGATTAAAAAAATATAAATATTAAAAAAAAATAATAATAAAAAAGGAATATATATATATATATATATATATATATATATATATATATATATATATATATTAAAATCACATCAATATTATATTAATAAAGTTTACGAAAAGATTGTAATTAGTCTAATTTTATTATAATTCTCTTAATTTAAATTATAATTGTCATAGTCTTAGTTTAAATTATATAGTCTTAGTTTAAGTTATAATAGTCTTGATTTAAATTATAATTGCCATATTGGATTTTAAGATAATGACTGTAATGGTCTTTAACTAATAAATGATATAATCTGTAACTAATTATTTTTAACAATTTGTAACTAAACCTATCCCACAAACTCACAGACGTCTCAAAATTTAATTAAATACCTAAATCAAACATTTATAAAAGAACCCAAACCTTTTCGAACCAACATATTGGAAGGCGCAAATAACCTAGTAGTAGAGCGCCAAACTCCATATCTATCTATCTATCTATCCATTCCTCAGAATTTGGGTAGTGTAGACTGCATTCCTGAATAATTCTGATCTTTTACACTTGTAATCAATATATTTTAATTATTAATGTTTTAAATAATTTCCTTGCAGAGTTTTGTGTATGCTTGATACTAAACTACTTAATAAATACACGAAAGTTCTATTCTGACGTACTACGAAGAAAAACCGCTTTCCGTTAGACCGATTTAGTTCATTTTTTTACGTTTCTTTCTAATTAGATAAACAACACATATTCGGAGTTTCGTTACAATACAACAGAAATTATGACCGGTACGAGGATATTTTCGCTCCGGGTTAAAACCCCTTCTAATGAACGGATTTAGTTTATTTTTATAACGTATTTTTCTTTTTAGATGACCACAACGAATACCGATTAACGAACTCGTTCAATCGTTTGCCCAATGAACGCCAAGTTTCGTGACTAAAAAATAAATACCCTTCAGGCTGGCATGTTAACAGACACTCATATCCAGGTAAATGAAAAAACGTCTAGTTCCTTCACAACAGTTTATTTCCACGCTGAGCGCTTTCGGTAGCTCTTGCTACCATCCTCAGAACTATAATGAGTTCAGCTTCACTGCTGAGGGCTGAACTGTTGTGAAGGAACTAGACGTTTTTTCATTTACCTGAAGATCTTCCTTCTCTGCCAGCAACCTCAAAGTTTTTGAGACACTCATATATATATACTATTTTAATATAAGAAAATTATTTTCCCTTAAAAGGCAGGGTTTATTTTTAAAAAATATATATGAATATAAACAAAATGAGGTAATGATTATAGCAAAAGTGCGCAATAAATAAGGCGAAAGTGTCATCCGAAGGGTTTTTGACGATAAGTGTGTTTGATCAGACGGAATCCGTGAAGGTTATTTTATGAGGCCCTGCTCCCGGCTATGAGGCCGTATAAAGAGTCATGCATTTTAAATGAGAGCTGATATGAGGTATTGAATCCTCAACTCTCATAGCCTCAGGGCGTATACCTTCCATGTTCGAAGGCGAGAGACCTAACATTCTACACAACCTCAGTCAGTTTGTCTTTCACGATGTCTGACGAATTGTATTCCGTATCTCTCGAAGAATATATTATTCATAGTGTAGAAGGAAATCATAAACCCGTTTCCCCGTAAGACCGTTGTTTAATTGGGTATTATTCGCCATTGTATCAAGCACACAATGTAACCTGGCATAACGATTTCCCTCCTATTATCACTAAGTTATTTCATTGTTCGAGTTCTCTCTGTTTGCTTAGGAGCGTTGGTTCCTCCAAGTTATTGACATATTTACCCAGTTTTAATTTTCTTCTCTATTCGAAGTAGAAAGAAAATTTAAAATTATTATTCAACTGTCCGTTTTCTTAATCTTCATCAGTGATGAATTTTTCAGCAAGACAATTCGAACGTAAGCGGAACTGCAATAGCTGTATTAAATCATATATAGGTGAATCAGAACAGTTACTTGGAAAACTAATTAAACAGCATGCGCAAAGTATTGATAAAGGAGATAATAAAACAGCGTTGGCTTATCATGCTATAAAATATAAACATAGTTTGATTTTAAAAATATTAGCACATTAGGTAAAGAAAGAGATATTGAAAAGAAGAATTAAGGAAAATATCCATATCATAAAAAATACAAAAGAAAGTGGTAAATAAAAAAACTGAAATACTACATTTGAATACTATTTTTATTAACTTATTTGACATAAAATAAAAATATGTTTTAATTGAAGGGTGGGAAGATGGTTTTAATTTTTCTGGAAATTAATTTTAAAAAGTATGACCTATCGATTATCGATCAGCTGATTATATTTCGCCATGTTGGATTCTTTCAGACCATGATCAGTCTATACGTGGCCGTACTGGTGGAAGGTTATCCTCCTCAGGTTGAGGCTGTAAGTTTTACATTTGTAATTTTTTTTCCACTTAAGAGGCACCAAAAAAGGTGTGAAACATGAAGGGACGTAATAAAGTTGGTGAAACTGTATGGTGAAGTTTTTATTATTTGACCTTCCGCCTAGCACGAAAATACGAAAATTTATATTGAACCGATGACGTAGAGTCACATTCCCCGCTTAGGATTCTAACCGCATTGAAATTAGTATAAAGTTATTATATGCTTGATGTAATTTTTCGTCGCTAAATAACATCAAGCATATAAAACCTTACGGCGAGGAAAATAGAAGCAGGAGAGAAAAAAGACGCAATACCATCAGCGCTGCCAACGGACAGAATCCCAACTACACCAGGGAGCTTCAACACCATTCGTCCGCCGATACTGTGGCTAGAGGGGAGAAAAGGCGCCCAGATCGAGAAAAATATCATTCCCTTGGCTACCACCAGTCTTTCCCCTGGAAGAAACAAGTACCTGGCTGAAGAAGATGGAGATGAATCCATCGAAATATTCCGGGAAGAAGTGAGGAGGAGTACCACCGCTGGAGAAAAATGCCGTTCCATCTAAAAATACTATCCCAGCGACAAAAAATAACATCAAGGATATATATATATATATATATATATATATATATATATATATATATATATTTATATATATAAACTTTTTTTAACGTTTCTTAACTTACTTACTCCCCGGCTCCACAGGACTTTTCGATCAAAAAAGAGCGGTCACTATTGTCTTAACAGGCGCACACACAGACACAATGGCACACACATTGGTGAAGATTGGGTTCGATAAAGATTTTAATTTTAATTTATTTTATTTTATTTTTTTAAAGAAAAAAATTAAATCTGTACAAATATGTAGAATTAGTAACAATGGCTACACACTGGATGAGACGAGGGGAGAAGGCAGACATTACTGCTACTCCCAATGACAGTTCTGGTCTTATCTTATTTTAATGCAAAATTGGTTGAACTCTTGCAGTATGTTGTCTCGTGTCCAATGGCGGTGGAGGCGGCGAGGAGGATTATCAGGAATACCATTGGAAGAGAGGGATCTGCCAAGAGGATTGGGGTGGGTTAGGACTTCAGAAAAGAAATTTAGGAATCGGGGATGAAGATTTGAAAAAGTTTTTCTAAACTCCTTTCATGAGTGCAACTGCAACAGATACGTTCAAGTGTGGGGCCAGAAATATGATATTGTGTAACGATATTATTTGCCTGATCTAGTTATTTAGTAAGTGTAATATCCTTATAAATGCAAATCTCTCTTGGAAATGAAATAAAACTAATATAAAGTACAAACATTTATCTAACAAACTATATTAAAACAATTAAATAGGCCCAATGTATATTTAAATAAAAGTCCGTCACGCAGGAGCTGCATAACTAAGCACTTTCCTCAGAATTTGGGTAGTGTAGACTGCTTTCCAGAACAATTTGCTTAAAATATCCTACATAAATAAAATAAAAACATGAATAGTTCTCTTTTAAATTTGTAATGAGTAACTGATCAATTCTTAATTTGCTTCTAGAGTTATGTTTACACATGGTACCTATTACGCTACGTAATAAATTCAAAAAACCTCATATTATCGTATTTTGATCTAACGCAGGAACAGGATACAGTCCCTCTAGTGGTAGAAAGCGCTCCTTGCGGCGGCTTTGTGAACCTACGTCTGGCGGGCTTTTCTATTGAAATATATTACAAAGTAAACCCCCCTTTCCGATTGACCGATTCAGCTAATTTTTACAACACTTCTTTCTCATGAGTTACCCACGACGTATACCGCGTTTCGTTACAATACAGCAGAAATTACGACCGGCATGAGTATATTAGGAATTTGGGTCCGGAGTAAACCCCCCCCCCTTCTAATGAACCGATTTAGTTTATTTTTACAACACATATTTACCTGTAGATTACCACTACGAATACTGAGTTTCGTCGAAATATACTAAAAATCACGGCTGGTAGTGGCGAATTGGTATTGTGGGTCCGGAGAAAACCCCCCTCCTAATGAACCGATTTAGTTTATTTTTACAACACATATTTACCTGTAGATTACGACTACGAATACCGAGTTTCGTCGAAATATAACAAAAATCACGGCTGGTAGTGGCGAATTGGTATTGTGGGTCCGGAGTAAACCCCCCCTTCTAATGAACCGATTTGGTTCATTTAAATATCTCACTTTTCTCTCTATATTACCACTACGAATACCAAGTTTCGTTGAAATATAACAAATATTACGGCTGACATAGTCAAATTAGTGTTTTGGGCTCGGGGTAAACCCCCCTTTCCGGTGGACCGACTTTGGTGGTTAACGAACTCGTTCAATCGTTTGCTAATTGAATGCTATATACCAAGTTTCGTGACGAAAAAACAAAAACTCTGGCCGCTATCGTGTTAACAGACACATATATATATGCATATATATATATATATATATATATATATATATATATATATATATATATATATATAAATTTTAACGGGGGTCATTTTCGGTGTCTACTAGGTAGGATCGATAAAGATTTGAAGAAATTTTTCAAAAATTCCTTCATGAGTCCAACCTCAATAGCTACTTTCCTTCGGAGGAAAGTGCTAAAATACACTTGAATTTGTGCGTTTTTCGTTTTCTTTTTAGAATCTAATTTCGTTGATTTACAGTACACATCCCATTATAAACAACATATTCTCACAAATACACATATTACATAACAATAGCAAACGCATTACATTTATGTTGCTACCAGGACATGAGGACATTAAACTCAGTACAGCTGTAGACCTACAAGCGAAACAAGCGACGAAAAGACCTACGCTGGACTTGAATACTGTGACTTCATCGGACTTATACAAAACATTACAAACTAACACACTGTACGAGTGGGAAAGTGAGTGGCTAAAAACTGATGCCAAGTTGAGGGAAATTAAAAATACAACGAAGGCCTGGAAAAAATGAATACATCTCTCGTCGGGACGAAGTCATCCTATCCAGGCTTCGTATTGGACACACCTTACTTACCCATTCCTACCTACTAGACAGAAAGGACAGACCAACTTGTAGATATTGTAACGAGAATCAGACTGTTAAACATATACTTACCAACTGCAGACCGCGCAATAACCTGACCATACCTTACCAACTGCAGACAGCGCAATAACCTGACCATAGCTTACCAACTGCAGACAGCGCAATAACCTGACCATACCTTACCAACTGCAGACAGCGCAATAACCTGACCATACCTTACCAACTGCAGACAGCGCAATAACCTAACCATACCTTACCAACTGCAGACAGCGCAATAACCTGACCATACCTTACCAACTGCAGACAGCGCAATAACCTGACCATACCTTACCAACTGCAGACAGCGCAATAACCTGACCATACCTTACCAACTGCAGACAGCGCAATAAACTGACCATACCTTACCAACTGCAGACAGCGCAATAACCTGACAATACCTTACCAACTGCAGACAGCGCAATAACCTGACCATACCTTACCAACTGCAGACAGCGCAATAACCTGACCATACCTTACCAACTGCAGACAGCGCAATAACCTGACCATACCTTACCAACTGCAGACTGCGCAATAACCTGACCATACCTTACGACTTACACGACATACTGACAGAAGGTAGCCCTCACATTAGTACACTACTCAGGTATCTAAAACACACAAAGTTATACTCCAAAATGTAAATAATTAAATTTTATCCCTTTGAATGTATATATATTTATGTTTTTTATTCTAAATTTTTCTTTCCTTTGTTACAGTTATAATTTATTTCCTTAGTTTCTTTATCATTTATTTATTTGTTGTATTTTTGTTCATGTTTTATTGGTAGGTACTAAGACATATTTTTCAGTTGACTGCTTTTAAAGAGTTTCTTGCCTACGTTGCGGAACTCTATAATTAAATAAATAAAAAAATAATTTCGTTGATTTCATTAAAACTTAAACGAGACTTTTAAATTAGAATGATAACACAGACTAAGTTATGTATGATTGCAGTTAGGCTATTTAAGTTTCCCTTTGCGTGCTATAAGAACCTTATTTAACTTTCCACTTTAAATTTTAATGTCGTTCTTTCTTGAAAACTTAGTCCCGGTTTGCTTCATTTTAATATGATTTACACGGTGTATACTGTCACAGATTTACTACACGAATCTCCTACATTACATGATTCATAATTAGATGAATGGCATACTTATTATATTTTATCTCTGCTTACTATATTTTAGGGCGAGGTTAGCTCAGTGGTAGAGCACTGGACTCATATGCTGGAGGACCTGAGTTCAAATCCCGAGCAAGGACTTAAGATTTTTTCTTCAAGTATCCTCGTTCATGGGTTGAATTCGGCCTCCCTGACCGTCCCTAGGCCAACCCAGCATTTAATTAATTTATTAATGGGTACCTTGGTGCTAATGACTCATAACAGTCGAAGCAGCAAGGGGAAAATCAGGCGGCCGGAGCATAGTACTGACCACACTATTTCCCTAGTGTGCCTTATGGTTATGAATCAGATACCTCTACAGTATCTGCCCATCAGGGCCCTTGTGGCCTGTTAAGGGACTGATTTTCGACTGAGATGTAGAGCATATACAAATAAAAATAATAATAATAATTATTGGCAACGGCCATAGCCACGGTTAATACACCAGGTCCAGTAGATCACCGAAGTTAAGCTACGTCGGGCGTGGTCAGTACCACGTGCTGTTGGCATTATAAAAGGGTGGCAACCTGTAGATAGCTCGGCGTTAATAGCCCAATAGTTGATACGCCGTTAAACATGAAAAAAGATAACAATCGTTATTTGGAATTACCATATTCTGTTTTTATTTATAGCTATTTGTTTTTTTATAGATATGATTGATTGTATAATTTGATTTATATGTTATATAGTATATTACTGGACTTATAATGCACTTTCTAGATACTTTCAATTTTATAATAAGATATATGTATATATGTGTGTGTGTGTTTTATCCATATAATAATGTGTAACTTTTTATATATTTTATTAACTTTATTTTATTTTGATTTCAGGGATCGAGTATACAGATTGAACCTGAGTAATATCAGCCATTCCAATTGCGAGGTATGATTTTTTTTTTTTTTTTTTTTTTTGATATTTGGAGACCCATTTGCTGTGAGTGTTAAGGCGTGAGCTCTTAGCACTCCATATCAAGGATCGTGGGTTCGATTCCCACTAGGGGTGGTGGCTTTTTTTGGGAAAATTGTAAAGGCATCGGCCCTATCCTGTTTAGAAAAGGGCGTTAGCCTATAGATAACCCGTCCTAAAATTCGTTGTTAATAATAAATGGACGTTAAGATAAAAAGTAATAATTATATTATGATATTCGAATACATTACCTACTGATTTTTTCTGACTTTTTACATAATTTAAAAATGCTTAATTAATTTTTTAAGTATTCTGTTCCCTCCTGAAATGTTAATTTAATGTCCGGAGTAAGTAGTCAATCTGACAGTATTAGTTTGAGCATCCCCTGGGGTCTTGCTTTCCCCACTAATATGCCAGTAGTAGAAGCTTCTCCCCTGCATAATAATCTCATATACTTAGGTCGGAAGTTGGTCCTGTATACTTGGATTAAAGGCGCTTTAAGTGCCCTTAAAGTCCGTCCTGTATGAGAACCTCGTTACTTAATGGCGTCTCTCTTAGGGCTAATCCTTCAGCCCTAAATCTTAGGATATTGCCACCTAGGGAATTCTTCCGTCTTCAGTCTTCCCTATTCAATCATTTTTTTTTTAATTAATAATTAATTTTATTTTTATTGCTTGGTAATTTTTTTTTAATAAATCTTTCCTCCATCTAATGATTGCGACGAAATGAAAATATAATTTAAATGGCTGTTGTGGGTTCATCTTTACTGACAAGAAATGATCAAAATTTTCCATCCGTTTTGGATTTGACCAATGGTTACCCTATATATTTTAAAATATTTTGCACATAAACTCACAATTTCTCAATTATTGGACTAGAACATTGTCATTTATAATATAAATGCAGGGTATGGCGATTTTTGAAAGGCCGATAAGCAGAAACACTTAGTTAATATTTCTTTTTATATCATAATCTTAAAATCCTTGATATAGCATTTTCTGCAAAAGTAGTGCATCCTTTATTTTTTACAACTCCTCTAAGATTTTGTGAACCTATTCCTCAATGTGAGGTGGGTCTCCTATTTGTATTCTTTGACCTTGACGCTGACTCTTCGAAGTTCTCAACCAACTTTTTAACGGTGTTTGCGGTATTGAAATAGTGCTAGCTGGTAAGAACTCTACCATTTTGATCAACTACTTTAAAAGGGTACCTATAATGTTTTGGGATCCATCCGTCCATTATGACTGAATGCGCCATACGTAAGTAATCAAACGCCAAACCCATTAAATCATCAATTCAATAATTTCTTAAATCCATTGCACCAAAGAAGTAAAAGAAAACATTTTTTCATAAGATCTATGCTGATAAATAAAAAATCGAAAAAATCGAGATAGATACGATAATATTAATGAAAGAATCTTACTCGGTTAATCCCCCTTGGGAATTGCCCCCACTCCGTATCAACTAATCCCTATCAAAAATCATTAAAAACCACACAACCCCAATGCTTTTCAAAACCGAATTCACACGGATGTTAACACTCTCCACTTATACCTAAACACATCAAGGGCGTAATAACTTACATGTTCATCCCCTCTAAACCCATATCCTATCCTATCTAACACTCTCCCAGCAGGTAGCCAGAAACTAATTATGGAGTAGGGGCAGCATATCTTATTGACTCTCGGTCCTCCCAGCTTTCTTTAAATCCAGTATGCTCAGTTTACACAGCCGAACTAGTTGCTATACTTAAATCTCTGTCCATCGTAATTCCGGAGGGAAACGTTCCTTCCATATTTTCCGATTCCCTTAGAGTTTTATTTTAATTAGCTGATCCATTTTCCACTCATCCTATTATTGTCGATATTTTCTCCGCCGTATATAGTCCTCAGCAAAACAAATGCCTAACAAGCTTCTCTTGGGTTCCGAGCCACTGTGGTATTCCGGGCAATGAGAGAGTCGACGAATTAGCTAAGAGTGGTGTAAAGGAAGGAGTACATTATCCATATATTCCACGGTCCGATATTTTAATCCAAATCGAAGACGGAATCTGGCTTCTGTGGGAAAGAACTCGGATGGAAACCTCTGATAATAAACTACGAGAGAGAAAAATAAATAATATAATATAATAAATAAAAATATTGTAAGAAACGTATACGTTTTGAAATAAAATGGACCTAAAAAAATATTGCGTTTTTCGCGTGGCTTATTGTATGAATAGGGAGGATTTGAAAGACATCATTCCATTGAAAACCTTTTTTTGCTTGAGATGTTCATTATCTCAACCTCCAAGCCATCAACCTAATGACGGGTCTAACAATGTCCGCCCAGATTTCCGGAAACTATTTCCTACAGTATTCTATTAGTCTTATGTAGTTCACTCTCAACGTCAATAGTATTCCATTTACCATTAAGAAAGTGGTTATATATATATATATATATATATATATATATATATACTCTATATTACTTATAAAATATTTGGTGGTCAGTCTCGTTGGTGACACCTTGTTCCACTGGGGAACCAGTGTTGAACCAATGTCGTTCTCAAGACATGTGCTTGCTTTGGAGGACGACACGTTGTTCCACTGGGGAACCAGTGATGAACCAATGTCGTTCCCAAGACATGTGCTTGCTCTGCAGGACGACTCCTTGTTCCACTGGGGAACCAGTGTTGAAGCAATGTCGTTCCCAAGACATGTGCTTGCTCTGCTGGACGACACGTTGTTCCACTGGGGAACCAGTGTTGAACCAATGTCGTTCTCAAGACATGTGCTTGCTCTGCTGGACGACACCTTGTTCCACTGGGGAACCAGTGTTAAACCAATGCCGTTCCCAAGACATGTGTTTGCTTTGGAGGACGACACGTTGTTGTTCCACTGGGGAACCAATGTTAAACCAATGTCGTTCCCAAGACATGTGCTTGCTTTCGTCTGTACATGTTCTTGTAATTATTTGACATTGACATTAACGAAAAAGTTTTAGAATTATATTGTGTAATTAACATAAAATAAATGTGTTACAACCTTTAAACTGTCAGTAACATTCATCATATGTATTGCACCGGATTTTTTGTGATTGATCCCTTAGACGAATTGGGCCGCCTCTTTAAAAATGAATATTGCGAAGAATCGTAAAAGATTTATATTCAAGCCTGATTAATATTCTATCAATAAACAACTACTACTACCTGTGATCATTATTTTTATATTTAAATTTTTAAGTCCATTATTATTAACTAATAATTTTAGTACGGGTTACGTATAGGTTAACACCCTTTTCTAGCCAGGATAGGACTGATCCTTTTCTTCTTTAGAAAGAAAAGCCACCACCCCTAGTGGGAATCCAATCCACGATCCTTGGCAATGAGTGTCGAGTGCTCACGCCTTAACACTCACGGCCACCGGGCCTTCCGGTCATCATTAGCGAACTTATTTAAAAGGAGAACAACAATTTTTTTTTAAAAGTTTAGGTGATATTAGTTTACTAGGTCACACGATTACGCTTCTTGAGGCCAAACAAAATGTTAATCATGCAAGTACTTCGGGGAAAACTTCTTTTACGTTCAGAAGTTCCAAGTTCTCTATCTTTATTACGTTAGTTGAAAATTTGGCGTGTTCCCCTCCGCTAACAAGGCGGTCGGACGGGTAGTCTTGGACAAAGGATCGCCGAACCGGATCCTAGGGACTAAGTTTGCCGGGGGAATGTCGCTTTAATGAGGGGCCCTGGCCAATATCCAAAGGGAGGCTTTGATCCTAAGCAGCAACCGGGCATATTGAGGAATTTGATATAAAAAAAATTCTTTGGTCTCCTACAAGGTTTGGGTGAGGAGTTTTTCTCTGTGGTCCGCAGTTTGTTTGGAGTACTGCCTGATTACGGATATCTAAGATCTTTGAAGCGTTGGAATCATGTCAAACTTATTTTCCTTCGGATGTCTTAGGAATTGTTGGCGTTGAGGATTTAGAGGGAAGATAGGTACCACTTCCCATCATGGTACAAGGAAAAATAATTGTTTATTAGTGTGTTTTCTTTTTATTTATTTTTTTTTTTGTGTTTAACGGCGTATCAACAATAAGGCCATTAACGCCGGGCTATCTAGAGGTTACCACCATTTTATAATTACCGACAGCACGTGGTCGGTGACCCATTCAGGTTCTGACCACGCTCGACGTTGCTTACCTTCGGTAAACTACGGGAACCGGTGCATTCAACGTGGCTATGGCCGTCGGCTTTATTAGTGTGTTATATTTAGGCGTAAAACTAAGTCTTTTTTTTAGCCAAAAACTAACTATTCCTTGACCTTAGTAATGTAGTTTGGAAGTAATTACTACAAAAATGGTCTATTTATACTGCGGTTCTTTATATTTTTTGTGGGTGGCTTATGATATATATATATATATATATATATATATATATATATATATATATATATATATATACCAGGTAACGCAAAAAGTCCTGTATTTTTTTTTTTAAACCACATGTTTACAAATTTTGTACTTTAATGCCAAAATGATAAATAAAGAGCGACCCTGTTAGAAGATGATTTTTTTGGTAGTAAACTGGGCTATTTTAACTTTAAACCAGTTGACGTTCTGAGCTGAATTTTTTTTTTTTTTTTTTTACAATGATCTCTCTTGAAACGCAAATTCGTTCGATTTTACTTTACGACTTTCAATTAGGCCTAGAAACCATCGAGGCTGCTCGTAAAAGGTGTTTGGGGAGGATGCTCTCTCAGATCGGAATATATATATATATATATATATATATATATATATATATATATATATATATATATATATATATTATCCCATAAGTAATGTCGGTCTTTTTATGTTCCCTCCTTTTCAATTTATATTTCTTTACATTTTTTTGTTTATTGTAGCATTAAATACACTTCTACTTAACATGTTTTGGTTGGTGAAACGTTTTTATTCTGTGCTGAAATTTCATTTGGTACCTCCCATGACACCACGTAACGTTATGTTTTGAGAATTCGATAAAGGAGAAAATGCTGCATCAAATTATTGAGAACTTGTAGAAATTTAAAGCGAAAATATCATTAGTGAGCGACAACTGGTTAGAAGGATTTTGAGCGGAAGTCCTCACGCTTGAAGACTAGCCACTTAGAGGTCGACTGACTGAGTTAGATGACGAACTCCTGCAGGCTCGAACAGCCAGGAGAAAAACTTGGATCGACACATTCTACGTAAGGCTCAACCTACATCGGACCCGTATTCCTCCCGATCCGATCCGATCTGATTTCGTTTGATCGACAACGGCCGACGTGAGTGCCTACATTGGTCTCGACCCGACCCGACCCGATTTAGTCACAGCTCGTACTAATGACCTCGTTGTGAAGTGGAAATGATTGATTAATTTAAGAAGTAAATAAGCATAGAAACCTTCGATTTGGTTGAATGTTGGAGGTAAGAGAAGTATTGGTATTCATATTTTAAAATTATTTATAAGAAAGGTAACTAGAAGGTTATAAACATTGGAAACTTACAAACATTGGAAGGTTAAAAACATTGGAAGGTTATAGACGTTGGATGGTTATAAACATCTTTCCAAGCCATTTAATAAACAAGGGAAACAAAAAAGAAAAATGTGAATTGAGAAAGTTGTTCTTAATTTTGTTTCCTTTGATTTAAAAAAAAAAAAAAAAAAAATGCGTTGAAAACGGTTAGGATTTAGAACCTGTAGACCTTTTTGAAACACAATATATGGGTTGGTGCCATTTTGCTTCGTCGGTCCGAAATCGGTCTAGAAACAAACATTTTTTAATGGCCAAGAATCGGTGGCCATCGGATTGGATCGAATCGGGTCGGGTCGAGACCAATGTAGGCACCGCCATTGACATGCATGTGTTTGTTTTCCTTCCGACAGTCGGTGGCTATTGGATAGGATCGGAACGGGTCTAGTGTAGGTGCCCCCTAAAATGGATCTCCGTTGCTGTTTTTTCTCTCTCTCTCTCTCTCTCTCTCTCTCTCTCTCTCTCTCTATATATATATATATATATATATATATATATATATATATATATATAGGAAAATATAGAATAGAAGAGATTCAAGTTCCCCTAGTCCATCATAAACTTGAAATCTTCCGGGCAGGTAATCCAGGAAGGGAGTTTATGATGAACGAAGGATAGGAAACAGCTAACAAACGAGCCTTTACACGTCCTACCAAGATAGAAGGACAATTAATAACCTTTCTCCAAGCCCGGCTTGCAAGCTCTATCTCGAGCCCCGTGGATATTATGAGGTGCTGGAGCCTGTGCTCGTTGGCCATTTGTCAAGTATGTTCCGTAGATCGGGAGGCGATCCTTCAACCTAGTCCTTTCATGTCTTCTTGGGTTACTTCCCTTCCTTTCTCAGGGGGTAAGTTAAACTCCACTCTTTCATACGTGTACCTCAACCCATTCTGGCTAACGTCCTGAAAACGTTTCGGTCGATGGGTGGTCAAACCTTTAATTTTATTAACATAATGATTATTATTGAGAAGATATGGTCGACCGTTCGGAAGTAGGAAGCGTTGATCGTCGGGGTTTCGGTCAGTGTTCTTGAATCTAGAAAACAATCCCGTCAATGACAAAATTGACAAAGAAGTCATCTCCTCAACCTATTCCAACATTTTCCATATCCTCAAAACCTCCCGTTAGGTAATCCCACCCGGTTCGTTGCCCTATTCCCACACACCGTCTGATCCTTCCTTGTACCTGCAATACCCATCTGCAAGTCCTTTATCTTTACCGCCGTCCCTCTGTCCTTACTCCCAGGTCGACTTTCCCCAACCCCCTCACCCCCATCCTCTCCTGTCTAGCCCTGGCCCAATCCTTCCCTGTACCTGCAATATCCATCGGCAATTCCTTTATCTTTACCGCGGTCTTTACCCTCTATCCTTACTCCCAGCCCCACTTCTCTCCACCCCCTCCCCCCCATTCTCTACTGTCTAGCCCTGACCCATCCTTCCAGTCTTCAGAAATGTTCTCTTCTTGAAACGGGACAGTTCTCAATCTTCTCAATAGGTATGTTACTATGACACTTGTACTGTATTCGCTTGGATACCATATACATGTATATTTATTTATATTGCTATTATTATACTATATATATATATATATATATATATATATACATATATATATATTTATATTTATATTTTCAAGCATATAGGTACTCATATATATGTTAATGTTTCTAGCCTTTTTTTTGTTGTTTTTTGTTATTGTTTCTGTCCTTACCATTGTTATACCATATATGTTTTTACAGCCCTGAAGATGGCTTGTATAGCAAGCCGAAACGTTGGCGGCAATAAATATACATTTTAGCAAATAAAATGTGTTTTATTGAATAAGAACACTGACCGAAACCCCGACGATCAACGCTTCCTAATGATTATTATGTTTCCTATTTTCCATATTACCTGCGAGTTGAAATTTGATTTTATATTATTTGATGTCGAATATTTGAAAATATCTTCCACTCAGCTTAATCACAACCATCCTTTGACTTCTTATCACTTTAACGACTCCAGTTATAAACTGCCAAATCCCATAAAAATGTGAGGTCTATAAAATGGTGTTAATGACCTCAGTAGTAGAAGCACCAAAAAAAGAAAAACTTTAACGGCTAAATCTTTGTGTCATTTGGTTAATGATATCGTCTTGAAAGTAGTTTGATTCGATTCTCTATTTTAAGAAACCTTTATGAAATGTTTTCCGAAGCCTAAAAACGTAAAGCCTTAAGCGCAACGCTTTTGTCCGCACAAATTTGTTCTGATGGTTAACGATAGTTATTTTCTGTTTTAGGCAAAGTATTTTTGTGTTAAATTTAATCGAAATCTATCCTGTTTGTAGACAATATTGCGAATAAAATGACAAAAATTACTAACATGTATCGAATTTTCTTCAATTCGATCAAATTACGAATTATTTTTGCTAATAGTATTCGATGTTTGTCTTCAGTCGGCGGTCTGTCAGAATACTATTTGTGGATATGTGTGTATTGTAAGAGTTACATGTACGTTATGTTATCTAGACTTGTCGTATAAAATGATAGATACCTTTTTTATATTAGGTGCGAGGAAAAATCAATATTCGACATCAAATAATATAAAATCAAATTTCAACTCGCAGGTAATATGGAAAATAGGAAACATAATAATCATTATGTTAATAATATTAAAGGTTTGACCACCCATTGACCGAAACTTTTTCAGGCTGTTAGATTTCATTTTATATTAGGTGCGAGGAAAAATCAATATTCGACATCAAATAATATAAAATCAAATTTCAACTCGCAGGTAATATGGAAAATAGGAAACATAATAATCATTATGTTAATAAAATTAAAGGTTTGACCACCCATTGACCGAAACTTTTTCAGGCTGTTAGATTTCATTTTATATTAGGTGCGAGGAAAAATCAATATTCGACATCAAATAATATAAAATCAAATTTCAACTCGCAGGTAATATGGAAAATAGGAAACATAATAATCATTATGTTAATAAAATTAAAGGTTTGACCACCCATTGACCGAAACTTTTTCAGGCTGTTAGATTTCATTTTATATTAGGTGCGAGGAAAAATCAATATTCGACATCAAATAATATAAAATCAAATTTCAACTCGCAGGTAATATGGAAAATAGGAAACATAATAATCATTATGTTAATAAAATTAAAGGTTTGACCACCCATTGACCGAAACATTTTCAGGCTGTTAGATTTCATTTTATATTAGGTGCGAGGAAAAATCAATATTCGACATCAAATAATATAAAATCAAATTTCAACTCGCAGGTAATATGGAAAATAGGAAACATAATAATCATTATGTTAATAAAATTAAAGGTTTGACCACCCATTGACCGAAACATTTTCAGGCTGTTAGATTTCATTTTATATTAGGTGCGAGGAAAAATCAATATTCGACATCAAATAATATAAAATCAAATTTCAACTCGCAGGTAATATGGAAAATAGGAAACATAATAATCATTATGTTAATAAAATTAAAGGTTTGACCACCCATTGACCGAAACTTTTTCAGGCTGTTTTTCATTTTATATTTTTGACGAAAGATCAAATTCTACCAATAGCTGCTATATTCATTTACTTATCGCACCAGGGATATGAACGGAACCGGATGCAGTTCCTGCGAGTCAGATTTTTTTTTTGCTGCTTATTTCTACTTATTCAAATTTCAGGATTATGCCATTATAATAAAACAACGATCTAGAAATATTTATGAGAAATCTTTCATTTTTTGGGCGAGGTAGGAAATAAGGAATGACTACAAAAAAAAAAAAAAAAAAAAAAAAAATTGTAAAACTAAATATTGTACCTCATACCTTTATGGTGGGAAATGCACGATTTTCCTTTAATTTTTTTTTTTATCGCTCCAAGCAAAGCCGACCACAATGATGTTGCATTGAATAAAGAACGGCGGAATGGAGCCAGCTTTAACTAATGCTTGTAGCCCACTGGAAAGAGAGTGATATTTTTCCTCGACATCCAATATGTCTTTCTAATGGACTGTCAGATATTGAAAGGTGTCCATTGGGTTCGTCTCAGCCCACGTATCGTTAGTATAATACCTCTAATTGTCCTCGACTAAACACACTCACAGTGACGAGTACGACACACAAACACACCAACAGTGACGAGTACGACGTACAAACGCACGCATTATGCCAGTGGGTGGATGGATGAGTCCTCAATTGGTAACTGTCATTACTCTTAAGAGTCATATCGCTCTATGATTAATGCACGTGGTTGTTTATAGATGCGGGTCTTTTTGCGAAGACCACATCCAGTTACTTTTGAAGTAGCAGTAGTGATTGTATCAGTGATTCAGCGCATGCATATAACTCCTTTGCCTTCCTATTGAATGATTCCGATGGCCAATTGCATTGGTTCTTGCTGGGAGTAATCTAACCTTCAACAGTGAATTAGCTTTTGTTTATGAAAAATCTCTGTTTATGTTAGTGAGAAAAATGAGTCTTTTACAATTAGTTCGCGATGTTCCTGACAAAGAAAAAGGGATTGGTTTCTTACTCAGGAAAAATTAATGGAATCCTATTAATTTAGCGAGTTGGATAGACTGGAGTCCCTAAAATTAATATAATTCTATCAATTGCGAGTTGGATTGACTAGGGTTTTGATATTTTCTTGAGCGAGCGGAAACGCATAGCATGTAATGCCTAATAAATGTAAAATATCCAAAAAAAAAGAGAGAGAGAGAGAGAGAGAGAGAGAGAGAGAGAGAGAGAGAGAGAAAAGGAATAAACTGTTTGTTCACAAATAACGTTGTTTGTTATCCTTCATAACCTGCAAAACAGTCAACTTTAATGCTTAAAAACTTATTTCATAGTTGAGAGAATTGATTTTGATCTTATTGACCTTTTTATTAATAAATATTGCTTGCCGTTATTCTAATATGAATTATAACCGTAGATAACGAGTCAAGAAGTAGTAGATAACCAGCAAAGAACCTATAAGCTAATCAGTAAGCTTATCAGCGAGTACGAGTAACTGTTATAAATCCTTACTGCTACTTCAAAAGTAACTGGATGTGGTCTTCGCAAAAAGACCCATATATGCCGATAAACAAAATTGAAAAAAAATATACACAAATATAATGTTAATATCTAATTAAATTAAAAAGGCAAAAATAAGTCAGCCGTTCAAACTCACATTCAGAGTTTAATTCCCATTTAATGTCCTAGAAGTTTTTTTTTTTTTTTTTAGAAACCTCGTTATGAAGTCAACTCGTTTAAGTAATATATAACGCTTTTAGTTGACAGAATGATTAAATTCCAGTTTCAATATTTTTCAGACACCTCTAATAATACATACTTCTCTTTATAAGAAATAAAACTTTTTATTTTGCAAAACTATGGCAAAAATATAACAGTTTACGAAAATATCAATGGTATTAACAATTTATTTAATGTTGAATGGTCATAAATGAATACTGTAATACAAGTTTCTAGATACTCGAGAACGCGCGGTCCTGTGAGCTTCATTGCATTTAACTGCCGTAGTCTGGGGAACGGATACAGGTGGCGATGACCACAGCTAGCTTCTGGAATTAGCCAAACCAGGTTAGACAAAAATCATTGGGGTAAAAATTCCTATCGATCTGCATATAGTTCATTACAAGTACTTGTGATTTGATGTTGGACGTCTTATATGAGTTAATTTACAGAAATATCCAGTTTTAATACACTCATTATGAAGTGTTTTAGTGCCAATGCTTTAATGTTTTTCAAACCATAATTTTTTTATTGCTAAAAATTATCAGGGAAAAATAGAATACACACATCTAGTATGAGAGTACTGTCCCGACGCGATGTTAATGACACATTTCAACGATCATGACTAAAAAAGTAAGTTGGGCATCTCACAGTGGTAACGCGTTACATTTTGATTGCACCTTCTCGACTTTTAAGAATGGCAGATCGACATGTCAAGTATATTGACATAAATGCTACAAGATCTGAAAATGTTTCTTTTAGAACACCTATAAATCTTTTTAATCGAGAAGGTATTATCTCGACTCTTTTAAAAAGCTCCAATTTACCAAGAAGCTCTTAACAATACCTAAGGCTGTTGCTCCATTTTTTTTTGGAGTGTCTTCCTTAATTTGAAGGTCCAAACTTCCTTGTGAGGTTTAAAAATGACTAATGATCTTTGCGAGGGAAAATGGATGGCTACATCCCTTCGTTATAATGAAGAGGAAAATTTTGCATTTATCATAATGTATTTAAGCAAACAATTTAGGGTCTTTATGTAATTTGTCGTTACTCTTTCAGACTTTCTTTGTTCTGCTGCGGGTACTATACTTTTTGAAGGGAATAGATTAAATCATGGAATGTCTGTTTACAAAATTAATTATTTTCATTCAACTACTTACGAGTTTGAATATCATTAGGAGTCTTAGCTCTTTATTAGAAAAAAAGAAAACAAAAAAGTAATATCAATAGCCCTATCCTTGTTATAAAAGGTTGATATACAGTAGATGGACGTTAAATTATCTACACAATTTGCCTAAAGTTTTAAGATTACTTTCGGATCCTAATTTATGCCTAAGCAATTACAATTGAGGGACGTGCAGCAAAAAGGAGGCAGCTCCTTCTTTCACATTTTTCGCTAATGGAAAAAACCTTTTTTTTTTTTTTTTTTAATTTAGAAAGCTCATATGAAAATACAAAAAAATGAGTAAAATACAGAAAAAAATAATGACTGCAAAATGGAGTCGTTTTCTGTCAAATCATCATCGTCAGTGTAGCTGAAGAAGCTGCACATTTTTATGCATTATAGAACGACATCTCGTTTTCTCCAACTTATTTGTGTACGAGGCTCATTGCATTTTTCAGTCTTTAAGAGCAGTGGTGTGTTTTATGCAGATGGCAAGCCAAAACTGAAGGGACGAAAGCTGCTTCCTTATTGTACCAGAAGGTAGAGATCATTTTTAAATCCGTGATAATGTTATGGCCTGAAATTACCCTAAAATGTTTTGTTTTTTTTTTTTTTTTTTATTTATTTATTAATTTGAAATCTGTACAAAATATAAAATGTATAATGATCAAGCGTGTTGATACAGATATTGATATGTACTTTATATGATCGAAACGGAAAAAAATAAAAAATAAAATAAAATAAGTACAAAATTTGGAAGAAGCCAACCATTGTTAGCACTTCCTAGTTATTTAACTAAGTATTTCAATGAATCCAGAGGGATCAGGCAAGTAAATTGTCTCGGGGCCACTGTCTCTTTAGCCGCCTGGGAGGATTGTCTGGATGGGATTGGGAAGATTAGGATAGACCTTCAGGATTAGGATGGTGAGACAATTTGGAGTGGAACGTTTGGAAACGGGTTTTAGCGAGGTCAAGGACAAATGGGATGTCATTGTGTAGGGTTTTGTTGAATACATAAAAAGGGGCATTTACAATTTTACGGAGGTCTTTTGACTGGAATGCCTGTATTCTGTTGATGTTGGATGGTTTTGCAGATCCCCAGAGTTCGAGTCCGTATGTCCATATTGGCGAATGATTGTTTTGTATATCGTTAGTTTGTTCTGTATTGATAATTTAGATGAGGGTCCAAGTAGCCGTCTAAGTAGTCCGTATCTTTTGTTCAGTTCTTGTCTTTTCAGTCTCGTGTGAAGGTTCCATGTCAGTCGGCTGTCAAGGTATAATCCTAGATATCGAACCTCGCTGGATACTGGTAGTGGAGTGTGTTACATATGTTATCTACCAGCTGTTCTAATTATTGAGAGCCTTGTTAAGTTAGTTAATAAACACATCTCAAGCAGTGAGGTTGTCTTTATTATTATACATGGTGGCAGCGGTTTTAAAATGTTTACAAACTGTATAAGAGCACCATCAGCATTCATCCCAGGAGCGGATTTAGCTGTAGCATGGAGAAACTGGGAGCAGCAGTTCATTCTCTTCATGGAAGCTTCAGATTTATCTGAGGCACCCATAGCAAAGCAGAGAGCAGTCTTTCTAAGTACTATAGGTGAATATGGACTTAAAATTTATAATACTTTTAAATTTAAGGAAAAAGATGACAAATTAACAGTGAAAATAATACTCAATAAATTTAATGATCATTTTAACCCCTTTAATAATGACACATTCAATAGATATAAATTCATTTCCTATGAGCAATCAGAAAACCAGTCGTTTAATGATTTCTTAATTGAACTGAGAAGCAGAGCAATGCTTTGCAACTTTGGTAATCTCCATGACTCCTTGATTAGAGATAGAATCATCACAGGAACATGTGATGATAGGTTAAGGCAAAAGTTACTGAGTAGCAGAAATTTAGATTTATCCACATGCATTAACATATGCCAAATAGAAGAATTAACTATGAAGCAAGTACAGGTTATGAACAGCTGTAAAGTAAACACAGCTGTTGTTGATAAGTCTTTGGTAATGGAAAATAAATTAGAAATTGATGGATTGAGAAAACCAAACAAAACATGTAGCAATTGTCTTGGGATTCATCCGCCACGGGCATGTCCTGCTTATGGACAGCGATGCAAGGCATGTCAGAAATTCAACCACTATGCAAGGGCTTGTAGAAGCAAGAAGATAACAGTGGTTGAGGAATACAATAACAATGAGCCTAATCAATCGGAGGTTACAGGAATAGAAGGTAATAAATGGTCAATCGATACATTATATGCAGGCTCAGTTGAAGTGAACACACTAGGTAATATCGAAACAGCTGTTCCTGAGTGGATACAGCCTTTAAAAATACAAAATATACAAATTCCTTTTAAAATTGATACTGGCAGTGCTGCCAACATCTTGCCATACCATATATTTCTAAAATTAGAATCAAAACCAGAAGTAAAGAGAACTAAAAATAGTTTAATAAGCTATACAAAACATAAATTAAAAATCAATGGGACCTGCCTCTTGGAGTGCTCATCAAGAAAACGTAAAAAAGAAATATTATTTTATTTAATCGATAATGAGTGCCAACCTATTCTTGGCTTGCAATCGTCAGTAGATTTAAATCTTATTAAAAGAATAGATACACTGAACGATTCACCTTCGTCCAAAATCTCGAATGCTCATGACATTGTGAAACTTTATAGTGACCTCTTCGAAGGAGTGTGTTGCCAGAAAGAACCTTATCATATCCGCCTTCGACCTGGAGCTTGTCCAGTCATTGCTAGAACTAGAAGAATCCCTTTAGCACTCCAGGATAAAGTCAAAAATACCTTAAATCTCATGGAATCTTTGAGCAATATCGAGAGGGTCCACGAACCTACAGATTGGGTCCATCCTATCGTTGTGGTAGAGAAACCAGACAAATCAGTTAGAATATGCATGGATCCTAGAGCTCTCAACAAACACATCATGAGGGAGTACAATGAGATCCCAACTGTCGACGATACACTCTCACAGCTTCATGGGGCCAGATATTTCACTCTGATTGATGTATCTAGTGCCTTCCACACAATACCTTTAGATGAAGCCAGCTCAAAACTATGCACAGTCACTACACCTTTTGGCAGATTCCGTTTCAAGAGGTTACCCTTCGGGATCAGTTCCGCATCCGAGGTGTTTCAGCGTTACATGAACACAGTGATTGAAGGGCTCACCGGGGTAATAGTATAAGTAGACGACACATTGATATTCGGAAGGACATTACAGGAGCATAATCAGAGACTGGAAGCATTTTTCGAAAAAGCTCGCATTCATAATATAAGATTCAACAAAAACAAACTCCAATTAGCACAGACAAAGGTTAAATTTCTTCGACATATTATATCAAATAATGGAATAGATCCAGATGAAAACAAGATTTTAGCTATTCTAAAAATGAAAAAACCTTTATCGAAGAAAGAATTGCAAACGTTTCTCGGCATGGTTAACTATTTACATAAATTTATTCCAAATTTAGCTAATAAATCATCAATATTGAGGGATCTTTTGAAAAAAGATACCCATTGGACTTGGGAGAAAGAAGGACCTCAACAAAAATGCTTCGAATCTTTGAAGAATACTCTAGTGAACTATCCAGTTTTGTCACTTTTTGATCCATCAAAAGAGGTTACAGTAGCAACAGATGCAAGCCACTACGGTCTTGGTGGTGTTCTGTTGCAAGATAGACATCCAGTATCATACTGTTCCATGTCACTCAACTCTGCTCAACAACGTTATTCACAGATAGAGAAAGAACTTCTAGCTATAGTCGCAGCCTGTGAGCGATTCCACTTTTATCTTTATGGCAGAGACATAACAGTGCTGACGGATCAAAAGCCACTTCTAGGGATCATCGACAAACCCTTGGATAGTCTTTCTCCTAGGTTGCAAAGGATGGTCATCAAACTTCTGAGGTATAGAATAACTCTCAAATATATTCCCGGCAAGGAAATGACAATTCCAGACACCTTATCAAGAGCTCCTGAACAAACTGAAATGGAAACAGAATACTTGGACCACTGCAACATTGACTCAGTTCTTGTGGCATCAGAAGAAGATTTGGAAACTTTCCTGAAAGAAACAGAGCAGGATGAAGAACTGAAGATTCTCAAGCACTACGTCAAGAACGGTTGGCCAGAACACAAGAACTCAGTCAAGTCAGACAAGTTAGTTAGTCTTATTATCAGCACAAGACGGAAATTACTGAGCAGGATGGATTGCTATTTTTCGGAAGAAGGCTGGTAATTCCTAAAACTCTAAGACGAAAATTACTACATAAGTTACACGAATGCCACCAAGGCATAAACAGCTGTACTCGTCGTGCCCAAGAATCTGTCTACTGGCCAGGGCTGCGTGATCACCTGCAAGATGTCATCCAGAGGTGCTTTCAGTGCCAGCAGTTTGGGAAAGCTAATACTTCCGAACCACTCATTCCTCATGAAATTCCTTCGAGACCCTGGATGAAAATCGGCATAGACTTGCTTTCTGTAAATTCTAAAGACTACATTATCGTTGTAGATTACTTTTCAAAATTTGTACAGCTTCAAAAATTACCACAAAAGAATGCATATCATGTAATATCCGCTCTAGAATCAATATTTTCATCCCATGGTTTGCCTTCAGAGATTTTTTCAGACAATGGTCCACCTTTTGATTCTGCAAGTTTCAGAGAGTTTCTCAAGAAATGGGGTATTTCATTAAAGACATCAAGCCCGCATTATCCCCGTTCGAATGGAATGGTTGAAAGACATGTTCAGACAATCAAGAATCTCATCAGGAAAGCTAGTTCTGACACTGATTTATTCTACATCGTCCTTAGTTACAATGCAACTCCGAAGGCAGACCAGCCATCACCAGCAGAGGTCCTGATGAAGAGGAAATTGAGGATGAAACTTCCTGCACATGAGGACGATTTAAAGTCAGGTGTGCCTGGCATTCGAAGGATCCTTCATCAGAATCAGAAGAAACAGATATATTATTATAATAGAGGAAAGAAGAAGCTATCAGAGCTTAAGACTGGACAGCCGGTCTGGATGAGAGGAGATCTGGGGAAGAAAGGTCTGAAGTGGATAGAAGGGAGGATTATTAAGAAACTCCCTGAACCAAGGTCCTATCTGGTGAAGACTCCTGATGGAGGTGTTTATAGGCGAAATAGGATTTCACCTTAAAGTGAAAAGAGATTAAACCAATTTGTATTATTATTTTAGTTTAGTTAAGTTCCCCATCTAAATTGTTAATAAAAAGGGGACATGTTACATATGTTATATGCCAGCTGTTCTAATTATTGAGAGCCTTGTTAAGTTAGTTAATAAACACACATCAAGCAGTGAGGTTGTCTTTATTATTATACAGAGTGTTTTTGAGGTAGACTGTAGGACATGATCTCTGGTTTAGAGTGAAAGTAACCTGTTTACATTACCCTAAAATGTAGCTGCCTCCTTATTGCTATATGCCCGTGAATTATTTTTGTGTATAAACATTCAATGAGATCATTTTACAATTAATCCTCTCCAATTTTTTTGTGAGCTAAAAGAGAATGGTAACCTGTAAACGACCCTTCCAAAAAGAGTGATTTCCTTCAAAAGAAAAATGACTTAGATCCTGAAAATGTCATTAAGGAAGAATAAACCCGGTTAGTTTTTTCTTCTTCTGTTTCTTCATAAAAATTTGTGCAATGGGAAATTAAACGCTAAAATACACGAAACTGTTTTACCTATGCAAAAATATTTGCATCAAATTGTTTTTTTGTTTTTTTTTTTAATAATTAAGTCACTGACTCAGTTCAATGTTTTCTAGTAGTTAGAAGGTTAAGAATCCCACCACGGGCTGCGGTACAAACCTCAATGCCGAGTGTAATTGCCGTTCCGGCGATAACTCCAACTGGAAAGGAGGTGATATGTCAGTCCTCTACACCCACCACCTTATACTACCTACAATTTACGATTATTCCCTTCCCTTCCCCTTTTTGTCAAGTGAAAAATCTACGACCCTTATAAACAGGGATTGAACCAACTCCTGCTTGCCCTTGCTTGTATTAGTTCTCTCCCTTGGAAAGCCTATCCCTATCTTCGGATACGCCCAAACCCTAACATGCTAAAGGGGATGCGCAAGGCTCTCTGGGGATTACCGCCTCATCCGGAAAAATTGAAAGGATCCGTAGGGGAAAAGGAGGCGAAGAATGGGAGAAGTCATCCTCGTAGTTTCACCCGGGATTTCTGCATTGATTTCAGTAGAGTTTGGGGTCTTCTGGTATTTTCTCTGGTACCACCATTTATGGAAGTTTTTTTTTTTTTAATTATTATAATGGCATGTCAACCCTTAAGGTCACTAACGCCATTGCTGTGTGTAGTAATTTTCATTATAATTCGCCAACAAGTATCAACATATATACATTATGATTAAATTGCTATCAATAATATTTCTTTTTGCAGATTTTATTAATTCGAACGATAAACGAGAAATGCTCAATTGCTTGTAAAGAAAATAAAATATAATAGTATATATATATATATATATATATATATATATATATATATATATATATAAATGGAAAAAAAAAATAAATGAATAAAAAAATGGAAAATAATAAAACATAATAATAAATGTAATAAAAAAAATAATGTTAATAAAATAATGTATAGAAATTATATATAAATGAAATAAACAAACGAGCATTTCGGTCTTTATGTTCTGTCTAGATTTTGTCCATTAATTGAGCGGCCCTTAAAAAGTCTAAGAGTCGCTCGACTTGGTTAGTATGATCACCTAGAATTTCATCTAAGGAGTCAGACAGTTGGTGTTGCTCTTTCAGTTGCTCATAGGCCCGGCAATTAGTCAAGATGTGGTTCACAGTTAGCAGCACATTGCATGACTACAAATTGGTGGAGGGTCCTTAGACATTAGGAAGGAATGCGTGAGGTTTGTATGGCCAATTCTCATTCGGGTCAAGACTACTTCCTTTCTCCTTGTATCATTTGTAGATGTTTTCCATGGCTTCACGTTTCTTTTTATCTCTCGGAGCTTGTATCCGAAGATTTATGGAGGTTATTGGATTCTCAGGAACTGCGCTGTTTTAACTTCATGCCAAATAACAACTAAATGCAAACGGTCATAGCCAAGTCGCTCAAAAAAAAAAATGTTCCATTGATCACCAAAACGTCGGACGTGGCAAGTACCAGAATGGGGGCCGTCCACGTGCTGTTGATAAAGGACTGGAAACCTGTAGAAAGCAAGACTTTAATAGCCCAGTTTTTCATACGCGGTAAAACTAAAATAAAAATCTATCTAATAACTGTGTACATAATTCTATATGCTTCGGGTATAGATACGGAACATTGAACGTACAAGCATCCAGGTATGCTTTTTCTACAAAATTTAACTTGGATGGCAATATTTATGATTATTTATAAAAAAAAAAAAGGTTGGAAAATATTATAATTATTTTATAAGGAGATGAAGATAGTTAGCCCTCGAGGTGATGCGAAGTCAAGAAATGATTGGAAAAGCCAAGGATAAGGGTGCGTTTACACCTGACACTTCTCGCAGGAAATATATGTCAGGTGTCGGATAGATATTCTCTTGAAGGTTTACATACTGACAGAAATAGCTAGACATTTATGTCATGGATATGTATAGGACAGCTCTGGATTTGTTCTAATTTGCGATAAATTCACCAAAAGCACAAATAATCAGTGTTTACATCTGTTGGTATAGAAGTGTCGACAATACAGCTAGTAGTCAAGATATTTATCTCTGAAATTAAATTCTTCTCGTAAATATCTGTGTTTACACCTGGTGGTATAGAAGTGTCGACACTTATAGTTCGTGATAGAAATATATATCTCAAACATAAATTGCTCATGGTTTACACTAGTCGCAATTTCTGTCTGATATAAATTTCCTGCAATAACTAGCAAGTGTAAACCCACCCTAAGATTTTACAGAAATCTATTTTCCGGACATTTGTGTTGCTCTTTGGTGGCCTTTGGTAACAATGAATGCCGGGAGTCAAGAAAGACCAAAGTTAACAGTTAAGGGACCATATTGAAAATATCTTTTCGAAACATTCGGAATATAGATTTCTCTAAAAATCTTAGGTTTTCTCTTTGCTAAATCCCAGCCATTCCTTGACTTTCTATTATCAAAATTATTATATTATTTAATATTATCTTATATATCTCGAAATCTCATTCAGCCAGTAAATGCTTGGCTACTTCCAGTTTCCTGTGTATTGTGGTCCGTAATTATCACTTTTCATCGAGTTGTTTTTTTCCTGAACGTGTTTAACTTTTCCACAAAATGTCCAAACAAAGTTTTTCAAATTTTCGCGAGTCAAAATTGTCGCTATCTTACTCTATTTTCAGTCACTCACAACTATCAATAATATCTAATTAAAGTAATTTCAGTATCTCTCCTACCAATCTAATTTATTTTATGAATAATTTTCTGGGAGGGAGCCACTAAATGAAAGGGCCGCGTGAAATGAAACTCCCAGAGGTGAAAGTGTAATGTCTCTCAATTTTTATTCTGTCAGAAAAAGAGGAACTGCAGAATGAAGGTGGCGAGCGGTTGATCCTCTGGGCCCTATTTCTAAAGTAAATTCCCAAGATTAGGAAGAGATAGTTAATGAGGTCTTGTCTTGAAATTTACTCATCCTCAAACAGACGACCGTCTTGAGTACTCAGTTTTTCTTTATTGGAGAAATTACTTGGGGGTCATTCTTAAGGGGGTCAATTTACTCATATCCAAACATTCGTCCATTCTTATCTCTTAAGACTCGACCGTCTTGACTACTCGTTCACATAAAGTCGTTAATCTCAATGAAACACTTAGTAAGGGAAGCAGTAAAATGTAAAGTCGCCAAATCGCTGACAAAACTCACAAATAAAACTCAAGAAACTGAGAAATTCTTATTACACCAACGTGTTACTGGTTCAACCTTCAGAAATGTGTACAGAGAACTAATACCGAAAAGACATAGAGCAGCAGAGTATTTGAATGACAACAGGTTCCCTAAGCTAATAGGTTTAGCCTTTAGCACGTTGGTGGCTAAACCGTGTGACGTAAGGTCGTTTCCCCTGGCTGAAGTGTTTTTCGTCGTAAAAAATAATAGCGATTTGCAGAATCGGTAGATCAGGTTTGCAGAATAGCCCTTTATAATGGCTAGGAACAAGTAAGGAATTGTTTCAGTGTCGCGAGACAAGCACAGGCTGGATTGAGGGAGAACTAACAGGTTTTGAAGACCCGTCGACACACACGATCAAGGTGTTACAGGGAGAGCGGAAGTAATATCATTGAATGATAGATCTTGCAGGGAACGAAGGGAAAAGCTATGCTCTCTATGCAACCTGGAAACAAACGAACCATGTTCCATTTCCTGACCAGGTGTCTGATATTGGAGGATTCGGGGGGCTGAGAAATGCCAGGTATGGCGCCAGGATAGTAATTTTACTCACGACAGAGGACTGGTTAAAAGGTGGCGGGGTACGCACGCGACACAACTAAATACAGGAAAACACTTAATTTAACTACTGACACAACCAACGACATTGATACCATATGGACGAAAAACAGATGCACGCCTCTGGTCTTGACTATTCCTCCCCAATATCCCAAAACAGTCGTTGGTATTGACTATTCAATCCCAGACAGTCGTCAGTCTTGACTATTCATCCCCAAACAGTCGTTATTCTTGACTATTCATCCCCAAACAGTCGTCAGTCTTGACTATTAATCCCAAACAGTCGTCAGTCTTGACTATTAATCCCAAACAGTCGTTAGTCATGACTATTAATCCCAAAACAGTCGTTGATATTGACTATTAATCCCCAAACAGTCGTTGGTCTTGACTATTCATCCCCAAACAGTCGCTAGTCTTGACTATTAATCCCAAAACAGTCGTTGGTATTGACTATTCAATCCCAGACAGTCGTCGGTCTTGACTATTTATCCCAAAACAGTCGCCTGACTTGATTACTTGGTCTTTCATTATTTAGAAAATCACGCCGTTATATTATATATGTTGGTTGTAATACTTTAAGTGTTTAATTCACTCATCCCCAAACATTCGCTGGTCTTGACTACTTATCCTCCAACAGTCATCGGTCTTGACTACTCATCCCCGAAAAGTGGATGTCGCAGAGAATTCGAAACAAACCCACGCGAGGTTTTCGGGCTTTTAGATCAATACTTAAGCACCTTCCATCTTACCTGAACGTTTATCACTCTGGTCTTTTATTTTTTCCTTTGCTTATACCTAAGATTGGTCTTTCTTAAAAATACCAATCTCCAAACAACGAACTGGAGGATGAAATCTCTACGGAAATGGGTAGGTTTCTTGCCTCTTCTTATCCCACGTATCCTTCCAAACTATAAAATCTCTACGGAAATGGGTAGGTTTCTTGCCACTTCTTATCCCACGTATCCTTCCAAACTATAAAATCTCTACGGAAATGGGTAGGTTTCTTGCCTCTTCTTATCCCACGTATCCTTCCAAACTATAAAATCTCTACGGAAATGGGTAGGTTTCTTGCCTCTTCTTATTCCACGTATCTTTCCAAGCTGTAAAATATCTACGGAAATGGGTAGGTTTCTTGCCTCTTCTTATCCCACGTATCCTTCCAAACTATAAAATCTCTACGGAAATGGGTAGGTTTCTTGCCTCTTCTTATCCCACGTATCCTTCCAAACTATAAAATCTCTACGGAAATGGGTAGGTTTCTTGCCTCTTCTTATCCCACGTATCCTTCCAAGCTATAAAATCTCTACGGAAATGGGTAGGTTTCTTGCCTCTTCTTATCCCACGTATCCTTCCAAACTATAAAATCTCTACGGAAATGGGTAGGTTTCTTGCCTCTTCTTATCCCACGTATCTTTCCAAGCTGTAAAATATCTACGGAAATGGGTAGGTTTCTTGCCTCTTCTTATCCCACGTATCCTTCCAAGCTATAAAATCTCTACGGAAATGGGTAGGTTTCTTGCCTCTTCTTATCCCACGTATCCTTCCAAACTATAAAACTCTACGGAAATGGGTAGGTTTCTTGCCTCTTCTTATCCCACGTATCCTCCCAAGCTATAAAATCTCTACGGAAATGGGTAGGTTTCTTGCCTCTTCTTATCCCACGTATCCTCTCAAGCTATAAAATCTCTACGGAAATGGGTAGGTTTCTTGCCTCTTCTTCTTATCCCACGTATCCTTCCAAGCTATAAAATCTCTACGGAAATGGGTAGGTTTCTTGCCTCTTCTTATCCCACGTATCCTTCCAAGCTAGAAATATAAACAGAGCCACCGACACGTTGACATGTAACCAATTACCTCCAGCCTCATTAATACCTTTGTATAACCAGTGGTGGCTTAAGGGAGATGAGGGTTGGCCCCCTCAAATGAAAATTCACAATATTCTTCGGTTAAGTTAGAGAAATAAATTGTTTAGTCAAATTAATAGTAATTAATGTATATTATTAGCTTATCAAATACCTTCTTACAGGTGCCTGGTTATAAATATATGATTCTACACCCCCAGGCACGGCGGTAAACCCATACAAAATTAGCCCCCCCCCCAGAAATGTTTGTCTAGAGCCGCCTATGTGTGTAAAATATCAAATGGATGGAACTCAACTCCTACCAATTCTTCTCTTGCTTCCAGTAACAAATGTTAATGAAACCGTTTAATGTATATTTACTAACTGAAAATTAACGAAGAACATAAAAAAAAGCCTACTTATCCCTAAATTATGGTTTGGAAACCACTAACAAACTAAAAACCACCACCTACTCTAATCTCAAAGATACCATCCCTTTTGAACGAACCAACCACTGTGTTTACCAAACCCCCTCTTGTAATGCTGTATACACTGGAGAAACCTAAAATAATATTCAGACCTGCCTTACACAATAAAAACGAATCATTATTTTTTTTTTTAACGGCGCATCAACTAGTTGGCTATTAGCGCCGCGAATCATTATTATTAACGAAATTGACAGATCTGTCCTCGACTGACACAGAAATTCTATCTATAGAACGAATCTGTGAATGCGTACACATAAATTTGAATACCATCAATATAAAATGTTTTTTGATAATCTGTCCATACCCTGACTAATATCTGTGAAAAAACGTGTGTTAATCCTGAAAAGAAATAGACTAAAATGTATATCCTTCCTTGAAAAAAGTCGGAGCTATTCCTATTGAAGAACTCAGAAGGGGTTGAGATGATCTCCCGCTGGAGGTAAAGAAATTTATTAACTCCTCAGTTCCTGACAATAATGTGCGCCCCCCCCCTCGTCCTTAATTTACTGTTTCTAATTATTAAAACTCCTTGGGGGGGGGGGGGGGTGACCACAACTTGAACTAACTCAACTTAAATTTCTGGGACCCGTCCCAGGACTTTCTTTTTGAATATTGTTATCTCTTAGAATTATTAGGATTTTTTTGCAGTTTTGAAACTGATGCTATTCAGTTTAGTTCTGGCATTTTACGTTTCTTTTCATACTTACTTCATTTTGTATTTTTTTTTATCTTGGCAATTCAAGAGCAGGATGCAACATTGTTAATGAAGTCTTGTACTTTTTAGCCATGCGGTCCTGAAACCAAGTATTTATCCATTCCTGAATGAAATGTTTCTGACTGGAACCGAAATCGTTTAATATGGTCATCGTGCCCTGAAATTCCTGACCTAACCTTATTAATGTCATCTATAAGTGTTGGACATTGATGTCTTAATCTCTCTCTCACTCTCTCAACAATATATATATATATATATATATATATATATATATATATATATATATATATATACATATATATATATTGTCTTGTGGTTGCTCGTTATTCCCTTCAAGAGTTTTCTAAAGGCACTTTTATGCCCATCGTGCGTTTTTAAAACTTCTCTTTAATGATCCTATTCTTCGTAGAATAACCCTTACCTTACCTTTGTTGAGTACGTCGATCCTACAATATTTAGTGCATTTCTGATAGGCTTCAATTACAGGAAGGAAAGTAAAACGAAAACACCTGAGAGATAGGAAGTATTAGGCCAAGCCGTGACGTTTGACATGAATTAAAAGAAGTGCGCAAGTTCATCCAAGAAATTCAATAAGAATTTCTAGAAAGCAGAAGCAATTTGTACGTGATCCCTACCTTCGGGATAGCGTTTCTTCCAATGCTAACTTCATTTAAGCAGAGCAATCACATTTGGAATTTCTCTTGATTCTCCCGGTATCGGTTTTCCGCTCGACTTGAAGGTTAGCCGAGCCCTCCGCTGTTTAAAGAGCAAATCCTTCTTCCTCTTGAGATGTTTTATATTACAGCCAATAAAAAGTTAATAGCCTTTGAGAAGGTGACGTACAGGTCTTCTGGAAATAGAAAGCATTCCGAAACCCAAAGAGGACTCGAAGAGATAAAGGTATCGACCTCTGATAATCGATTCATCGCCTCGGGAATCGAGATTTGCTGTGACTGATAATTCAACTTGATTCCGCGTCTCGATCCATTGAAGCCCCTGGATCCAATCACTTCCGGCTTATTCCATAATCCATGATTTCTAGACTTCCTTTTCTTATCTTCGGGGGAAACATATTTCCTTAATGTTGCCTTTAGATTCACCGAAATTTCAACCAGATTACTAAACATGAATTTCTCCAAAATGTGTAAAATTATAATAATATATATATATATATATATATATATATATATGGGAAGGTGTTGTACCTTTGACCACCGAGGCTGTGGCGGCATGTAGCAACATTTTATAAATTTTGGTGTAATTAGTGTTTAGCTCCTTCACTGGAAGGCTTGTGTAACCTACTTTGGATTATTCAAGTCAAAGAGGATTCTTGCAATTAATACTTATCCATTTCTATCATAAAAATGTAAGTTATTCATTGATGACGTTTTGCCTCATAATATTTTTTGGATTATGTCTTTTTAGATGGAAATCATTTGACAAAGTAGCTATTACAATAAGAAACATGGTGTAGCCTCTGAAATTGATTTATCTTAACCCTAAAATTTTTAGCATACTTTTTAATTTTCACTACCGGGGTGTTGTACTTCTGACGACGACTAGTTGTTGTTCCTTTGACTAGGTCAAAGGTACAACACACCTGAGCATTTTTTTATAATTCAACTTTTATGTTCTGCTACAAATTTAAAAAAAAAAAATAATATTACTATTACATATTTAGTCGTAGATATCTGTGGTATTAAATGTCCAATGTTTAAGATCCAATATTTGAAAAAACAAACTTTAAGTGACAGGTTTACGAGAGAAGATGAAAATTTCTATGATATTGATGTTGAAGACATTGTGGCTAAACTTCCATACCCTACTATTGCTAGTGGATCTGCTTGACAGTTAAAAGGTTTATCGATTTGACTGGATTTTTCAGCATATTAAGCATAACATAATACCAATAATAGTTTTTTTTTATTATGCTCACATCCTTGTCCTGTATTTATTAAACTTACAATTAATTACAATATTACTGAATACAATTTTTTTTCTGGACTGCTGTATTGTTTTTACGTGGTCAGAGGTACAACACACCGTGGTCAAAGGTACAACATGTAGGTGTACATGTGTTGACAATATTAATAAAAAATATTAAATGTAAAGCTAGAACCTTGAAAAAATTAAATATTATAAGCAATAGAATACTAATTACAATGAAATAAAAAAAATGAATTTAGCCTTAATATTCAAGCTAAAAAAAATTCAATTTTGCAACGTGGTCAAAGGTACAACACCTTCCCCTATATATATATATATATATATATATCAATAAACGTTTTATATATAGTCAAATCGATAAACGTTTTAACTGTCAAGCAGACCCACTAGCAATAGTAGGGTATGGAAGTTTAGCCACAATGTCTTTAACATCAATATCATACAAATTTTCATGTTCTCTCGTAAACTTATAACTTAAAGTTTGTTTTTTTCAAATATTTGATCTTAAACATTGGACATTTACTTTTATTTTTAACAAGTATAAAATTTCCTTTTTCCAAATCATATTTTTAAAATTGTTGCTGGTTATCGACTTAACTCACGAGATTTATCAGACAGATCAACATCACTTTCTCCTGTAGAAATTTCCGTGTCAGTATCAGAATCTGAACTGTCATTAGAATAATTTCCTTTTTATTTACCACTTTTTTAGGAAGGGGTTTATTTGTATGTGGTGTCTTACGTTTAGGGTGGTGTTTCGTGTTTTTTTTTTCACCTTCAATAATTAGCTTTTCAGGAATATCTGTCAGGACACGAGGTTTCACTTTAGGCTGGCCCTTATTTGAAATTTTCCTTGCCTCCGCTTTTCGATGAGGCCTTACAACGTCAAGTGGAAAGATAAGGGGCAATAGGTTCGAACTGCTACACTGAGGATTAATAAAGTCAGTTTGAACTTATTTAATTTATTTATTTTTTTAAATTCTTTCAACAATTGAAGAAACCAATATTATTTTTTTTAAAAAAAATTGTAGCACAAGAACATAAAAGTTGAATTATGTAAAAATTACTCAGGTGTGTTGTACCTTTGACCTGGTCAAAGGTACAACAACTAGTCGTGGTCAGAGGTACAACAACCTGGTAGTTCAAATTAAAAAGCATGCTAAAAATTTTAGGGTTAAGATAAATCAATTTCAGAAGCTACACCATGTTTCTTATAGTAATAGCTACGTTGTCAAATGATTTCCATCTAAAAAGACATAATACAAAAAATATGATAAGGCAAAACGTCATCAATAAATAACTTACATTTTTATGATAGAAATGGATAAGTATTTTTTGCAAGAATCCTCTTTGACTCGAATAATCCAAAGTAGGCTACACAAGCCCTCTAGTGAAGGAGCTAAACACTAATTACACCAAAATTTATAAAATGTTGCTGCATGCCGCCACAGCCTCGGTGGTCAAAGATACAACACCTTCCCATATGTATATATATATATATATATATATATATATATATATATATATATATACATACATATATATATATATATATATATATATATATATATTTGTCAAATGCCATTCACTCACTTACTCACCGACCTATCATCGCCCAGCCCAAACAACTTAAACACTCGCTAAGAAAGGTTTGATATTCGAATTTTTAAGTATTTTTAGAGGGGTTTGAATTTTTATTTGGTTAGAGAGCAGGAAGCCAAGGCAGCAAGCGTTGCTAGGACAAAAGGTTAGCTGTTAGCGTACTGTATTTATTTCATAATATTATTTCTATTTGAGCTTCATTTCATAGAGCTTACCCTGTACCTGGTTATGGTCTACACGAGGTAATAATATCCCGAACCCTTAAACCCCTGTTACTGGTAACCATTTGTTTCTTGACACTGGTCCAAAGCACCCCAATTTCCAGAAACATTATACTTTGTTTACTTATGAATTGATGAATAACATATAGCACAGAGAACCGTGCTATAGTAAACTGCACAAAACTATATATATAGTAGCGTTAATTTTGACGTTATATTATTTAACGTAATAAAATAACTACTTATCTGCAGTGACGAATATATATATATATATATATATATATATATATATATATATATATATATATATATATATAAATATATATATATATATATATATATATATATATATATATAAATATATATATATATATATATATATATATAAATATATATATATATATATATATATATATATACATAAGGGATCTGTATCGTATTCAGTCGAGGATACTCCAGGTTAGGCCTTTCAGGATCGCCTGCGTTTATTTATTTATATTATCAAACATGGTCTTGCTCTATTAATTTAGGTCTCACAACCACTAGGCGAATAGCAAGCCTCAATAAAGAGGATTATGGAGACGGACAATTCAAAAATTGACGGTCATGTAAGCGTATGGTTAAGTGCATTTTCTCTCCTAACTAGCTGTTACCTGGCGTGCCATCCTACACATACCTTCTGCATCTAGATTAGCAGAAATAAATTAGAAACAAATAAGCAATATTAACATAGGCGGCTCTAGACAAACATTTCTGGGGGGAGGGGGCTAATTTAGTAAGAGATTACATTTTAATGATCAGGCACCTGTAAATCATTACGGAAGTATTTTAAAAACTAAGAAGATACATTGATTAGAACTTATTACTATTTATTTGCCTAAAAAAATTATTTTTCTTACTTAATCGAAAAATATTGTGAATTTTCATTCTAAAATCTAATAACGCAAATCAGTAACAGTTCCGAACTCGTGACCTCTGAACTATGAGTCCTAGAAGTTTTTCACCTAGCCTATGACACTCCCTGGATCAAGACCTACATGTGTGCTAACTTTGGTCAAAATCGGTCAAACTGTGTGGATTTGTATAAGGAACAAATATAAAGACAGATAGCTGGTAGACGTGTTTTACCCAGCCTATGGCACTCCCCTTATCAAGACCTACCCGTTTGCCTGGTTTAGTCAAAATCGGCGAAATTGTGTGGATTTGTATAAGGAACAAACTTACACGACCTACCTACTCGACGGCTACCTACTTGTATCATATTATATATATATATATATATATATATATATATATATAATATATATATATATATATATATATATATACAGTTTTCTATTGTACTTCAACTTCTTTTAAATCAGATTAGTGAAAATTAATTAAATAAAGCCACTTACCTTAAATGATACCCATGGTTTCAACAAAATTCATGTTTGAACGGTTTATAAGCATAACTTTTTCTGACTTCTGCCGAAGGATATTAAATCAAGGAAGGCAACTGAACCTTAAAATACACTTTTAATGGGACCCATCAATTTAAAGT